>QWTY01039590.1:0-20999 GCA_008033365.1 Pseudorectes ferrugineus
TTGTATTTGGTTGCACAAACCTATTGATTTTTTAATACAAAATGAAAATGAAAATCTGAAACTCAAATAAATACTTTTAGTTTTGATAATTAAATTGTATAATAAAGCCCTATATGCCAAAACAAAAGAAAATTAAATGTGGCATGGCTGACGATATTGAAAAGTACAATTCTAGATTATTTTCATCATGCAATATGAAATTCTCACTTTCCCTGTCATCTCTTTATATAGTGAGAACCTCTTTCTGACCTCATAGATCACTCTTCTTAAGAAACAAAATGTCATTATTTATTGAATGAAATAGTACATGGGAAGATGATGACTATTATTTTCAATGTATATTTTTGTCTGTTCATACAAATAGCCAAATCAAGTGAGATAGATGTTAATTACATTTGATAGAAGAAAAGTCATTTCTGCAACTGCAGCATTTTTGGCAGCCAGTGAGCTCAGTGCACACTGCTTACTCAAGTGGCAACTTGCAAAACTTACAAAAACTGTCCTAATAAATGTGAGGATTATGACAATATATTTATCATCTCCTGGTCTAAATTAAATGTCCTAGCAGCAGAATCTGCAGATTTCCTATGATGAAGTTCAGATTGAAGAATGAATTTATAGGCTTCCTAGAACTTGTCATACAAAAAACAAGGGTTTATTTCAATATGAACAGTAAAATTGGATAAAGGTGTATTAGGATGTGACAGTGGACAGAATAAATCATTTAATATTTTTTCTGCCTTTATATTTTGCATACTGAAATAAGTATGACATAGTTTTATTATCCTTGTCTATGCTTTTGGCCTTTGTGGCCATGTTTTCTGTGGAGTCAGACCTTGAATTAACAGGAATATGAGACTGCACATACTTGAATAATTTGTGTCCAAATAGTCTCTTTGCTTTTTCACCTTTACTCTTTCACATTTTACTTTACCATATTTCTTGATTTCTGTATGATCTCATTTTCTGCTAAAGATATAGCACCTCTGAGCACCAGAATGTCTCCATTTAGTCTTTTTATAAAAGAGACTGAGGCTGGTGTCTTAGGTTAAACAGGGTGTGTATGCCTTGTGTTTATGGTTTGTGTTGCATTTGTCCATAAGAGACAGGCTTTTTATATTATCATAGATCATATTTCCATTATGCCCTCTCTTCCCATCAAATTACTTCACCATTGGTTTCTGGGTTAAACAAAAACATAACTGCAGGGGGAATCTGGTCAAAGGTGAAGCAGCTGGATAAAAGACAGTAAGTGCTGTACACGTGGAATCTGGCATGGCTGGACATGTTCAGACCTCAGCCATCTCTAATCAAATATCTTCAGCTCTCTACAGTTGGTGCTGGAAGAGTTGCTCTAATGGCTTAAATATTAGAAAAAACTTACCACATATAAGCAGACCTGCTCACATACTCTCTCCTGCACAAGATTATGTGGCACACTTACATAACCCAGAATTTCACCTATTTACATGTCTAGTATTTTACTGTTTCAAGTAGCAAACACACATTATCATTCTTCGGACTGATAAACATAGATCAAAACATAGGGTCAAACGTGAATTTCTTTCAAAATGAAATAAGTGCCCTAAACCATGAGTATTATGAGTTGTCTCCTGTGTATAAATATGGATTTTATCACAGCAAAATGAAAGGCTGGTATTCTTTTCAGATTCTCCTGCATTTCTGTGTAATATGTGGACTTGAAAAAAATGAGTGACTCACTTCAAAATGAATTTTGAAGAAAAATCACCATAGGAAAGAAAACAAGTTACATATATAATATTCAATCCTAATATTGGCATATTCTTTATGGGTACCAATATTATATGAAGCAAAATATTGTAAGTGCTGGAGATGAAAACGAATTTATAATCCCCAGTATATGGTTGAACTCAATCATCAGACTTATAATGTTGTTGTTTGAACAGTTAAATGAGAAAGAATTAAGCCTATTAATTTTAAAAGGGTTTTTGTTGCTTCTTTTAAGTATTCATAAAACCACAAATGTGAGTTTTGAATTAGGTCAGGGGAAACAAATATCCTTAAAATTGAGAAGGATTATTATTACAGTAATTAATCAATCACTGCTTGCTCTAATAGATGATAAAGAAAACCAAAGGAGTCTATTAACACACTTGTTGAAGGAGGAATGAGGTTGTTGAAGCAGGTGTCTAATGTCATTTGCAACAGCCTTTGGCGTTTGATATATTTATATGTGACTTGCAGGTACCACATAGGACTTAAAAAAGAGTGCTGCCTGGAAAGGCAGGAGGAGGCCAGGGGGGATCCCTGGAATTTTTAGTGGCACTGGACACCTATGTTTATGCAACTGAACTGCCCCCACGTATTGGTAGTCTCAGTTACCTCCTGGAGTAAACCTTTTCCTCCCTAATGCCAGCCTTCTTGGGGATTTATCTGCCTTAGTGTACTGCTTTGAACCACCTCAAGTTAAGGTATTAAGCCTAAAACTTGAGATAGAAGATTCCCAAAATTTCTACATTATAGCAGACTTTAGGGCGAAACCCCAAGATATGGAGTCAGAGACCACTGAGTCCCATTTGTACTAATAATGCAGGCCCAGAATCCTCTCACGAAGTGAGACAGCATGTGATGTGGAGACAAGAAGTTCCTAAGAATTTTTTTAAATTGTTCCTGTGACTTAGACAACACACTGTCCATTTTCAGAAGCATTTTGAAATCCAGCTTAGATGCTCTGCTACAATTGCTCTTTCAGTTTGCATAAATAATTTTAATTGAAGACTTCAAGGGAATAGACAAATGACAGGGCTAAAAAGAATCAAAAGCTCTCTTCATATCTTGAGGAATGTCTATTTGTAGGCAGTACTTAACAACGCTCAGTATTTCAGAGAGGCAGCACAGTCTCAAGCTCTAATTCCATATCAGGCAGAACAGATAGTGACACGTGGATTTTTTGCAACTCAGAGAGAACACAAGGATATTGAATATCACACCAGTCAACTGAAAAAACTGACAAGGTGCACACAAAGACCTCAGATGTAGACAGTAATAGTGTGTGGTATACAAAATATGGATACTTTTTTTAGGTCTAGGCTCATCTCTGTCCTGGTTATCATTCAATGAGTACCTCAAAATATAGTGAGTATCAAAAGAAGGAAAATATGAAGAAAACACTAAAATAAGAACCTCATGGAGATTAAAATTCAGTAACTTTGTGACAAAAGTAGACACCTTTCCTAGTCCTTTTGTTAACATAAGGAGAAATTTACAGATATTACTGTGACCACTGTACCAAGTTATCTGAAAGCCATAGAAACATAAAAAATATAATGAAAAATTAATCTTAGAAAAAAGTAGCACAAGCACTAAAAATTTCTAGCAACCTGAGTACTACCTCCTGGTCTTTCTATTTACACTCAGAGCTCAATGAATTGCTTGCCTTAAAATATGAAAGGAAGGCGGATTGAAGAAGAATCTCTTAACTGCTATTAATATTCCTAAGATGCAAGTATTAGTTTTACTGCCACCATCACACATTTAAAACCACAAGTCATATCCATTTCCCCAGTGAAAGTGAGTCTTAATATATGATATTAAATAAATAGTAAGACTGGCATTTTTTTCTTTGCTTCGTGTTTGAAACCCCTTAAATGTAATGTGGTCATGCTTCAGCACTTTCTTCTGTGACAGGGGAATAAAAGATTTATCCTGTAAAATTTAAGATTAAAATTTTAAAATTTAAGTTAAGATTCACATTTAGTCACCTTTAAACAACAAACAAATAATTAGGAGTTTTGCTTTAAAGAATTCTGGTTACATAGAGACTCAGGATAAAATTGTGAGGACCAGCAATACTGATAGATTGTTAAAACAGGGTTAATTTTAACTCTACACCTCTTGAATGGTTTTGGCATTAGTTATATGATGTGCAAGTTTTTATGGTGGGAAATATAAAATGGATTAAATTAAATGGGATACGGTGTACTGCAAAAAGGAAAAAAAAAAGGTTATATCTGTTTGTCTCAGCTTTGAATTAGCTGGGCATCTATTAACTCTGTCCTCATGTCTGGTGTAAAAACCACAGCACTCACGTTGTGGTTCCAGACTCCAGGCCCTCTCAATCTCCTTGATTTAAAAAGCCAAATTAAATTGTGAAATGAAAGAAGACTGGTACTGAAAAACCAGGCTGAGGTTTTAACAAATGGTTACTCTTCGTATGTCTCACAAACAAGAAAAGGTAACCAGCACCACTGGTGGAAGAAACTGTAGATTTTGGTTGTACCTGATGCAAATATACTGCTTCTGCTGTGCTTTGCACCATTTCATCGTCTGCCTGGAGGATGCTGGAATGCAAGCAGTAAATATAACACAAATTCAACACAAATCCTGACTGGCCTAACGTGGGTGGGAGAAATCACTCTCCCCGATGCCTGAAGTAATTTTTGTTATTGCTGTTAGTTACTTTCCAAACAGTTAATTTTCCTTCTCTGAACTCCATGGGATGATTAGCAACATATGGAGACAGAGATGTGCAGTCTCAGCTAGACTAAAACATCAGATGAAACATCCTAGCTTCCAAATAAAGCAGGGGTAGTAAGGGAAGCTGATAACACAAGCTGGTTTTATATGTGCTGCTCTGCTCTCACAGTCCAGTCTCACCTGGCACCAGCTTGCAGCTGCAGGAAATACACTTCATGAGGTCTTGGTGCATATTAACAGAGTGTTTTAGCCTGGAGATGCATAACATCAATGAAAAGATAGTCCTTCCTCAGCAGTCCAACTAGTAGCACAGCTTCTCACATTCCTAACACCATGCCTTAACTTTGGGAGGCCAGTTTTCCTGGAGCCACTGGAAGGGAGGTGTCAGGCAGCTGAGATAACTAAATTTCAGCCAGCTTCTGGTACTGTGGAAATCAAACCCTACACGTATGCGACCAGCTCCTGGTCAGTGCATCTCCTGAGATGGCAACTGTGGTAAACTGTTAGCTCCCAAGGGCAGTGAATGTTGTAAAAGAGAAGATTATCAGTTGGGTTTTGACTGATAGCACGTCAGAAAGACACGACCAGTTTGAAAAAGAATATGTGGTGTGTGGTCTTGACACGCTGAGTGATGTTCTGAAAGTATTAACAGTTTCAGATGACTGCCAAAACATAGATTTTAATTTTAACATATTTGCTTTTCTGGATTGAAGGCATTCTTTGTGCATACATAGTTCATCTTTTCTGTTGCTCAAACTAGACAACTTGCATCTCAGCTGATCTCACATTAGGTGAGATGATGGTTTGTTCACATGATCTGACAATGGATAAACAGGGGACAGAATTAAGGATCTGTTTGAACTTGTAAAAATGCATCCTTTTGCAGATATCTCCAATTCCTTCTGTCTTGAGTACTCTACTTTTTATACAGGTTGTAAGATGTTAGCCTTACTGTGAAAAAATATGCATTAATGAAACTGGATAATTATCTAGTCACTAAGCCTAGTGACATTGTAAGGTCAACCAACTGATAACGGCCTTGGGTTTGCTCTTATTCACTTAAATAATAACATTTATGGCTTTGTAGATCAACAAGTGTGGTTTCTCCAATTTGCTTACAATTAAAGTAACCTCAGCTTCTTGAAAAATTCATCATATGCAGAAGACTGTTATGGTCTTGACGGTACATCCATGGAGAGCAGCAAGGCCATGGGTCACTCCTTCCAGCATTTCTAACAGTTCATTCCCTTTGGAGATCTCTAAGGTGCAGTAGAAATTCTGAGTGGTAGATGTGGGACCAACCTCTAGCTTTTGTCTCTAGGCTTCATCCTATTACAGTCATAAAAAAGTAATAGATGTCTGCTTATATGGTGGGTGTAGACATCTGTATTGTAGACAAGTATATCTATTAGCTGAAACTTATCTTTAATTTATGAATTTCCATCTCTAAAATAGATCACCTAATACAGAAAAACTACCATTCCTGAGAGAACAACATCTAAAAAAGCCCAAGTCTGCATTGTCTACAGATGATTTAGCATCTTAAAGCTGGCCAAGTATATGCTTGGCAGATGAAAAGAAAGAACATGTTTCCCTTTCTTGATTCACACTGTTGAGCTATGACATTTCACCACAGATTTACGTTTCTGGAAAGTTCAACCTGCAATGACCAAAGATATTCATCATTCAGAAGGGTCATCACCAGACTCCAAGAACCACTTGTGCACCATGTCTTTGAGCTGTTTCCTGGAAACTTTCACCAAAGGAAATGGAGCTTGCTGAAATGCGGAGAGTGAGAATCTTTCCCCGAGCTTGATTATGTGGGAGTGTTTTAGTTTATCCAGTCCATTGGATAACCTTGAGAACTGTAGGAGTGTTTTTGCCTTTTCAGCTTCAGCTTTTATCTAACTCAGCCGCAGGCCTAAATCTTTGTTTGCCTTAGAACAGCAGTCAGTCAAAATCAGTCACTGTATAAAAATCTTTTCATGTAGATGCAGTCTTTTACCAGTGATGTTCACTCAGCATTTTAATGGAATGCAGGGGCCTCTTAAATACAGTTTTCTATCGGCTGCATGAGGCTTCAGACAAGACACAGCAATGTAACCTCCCAGAAAGGAATGTGGTATCAGCTCCTAGGCTGTCCTGAGGTAGACAGAGATGCTGTGGAGTGTAATGTTCATATCCAGCAGCTTGATTGAGCTCCAAATGCTAAAACATGTCCTAGAAAGGCATTTTCAGGATTATTAACAGCCATTAGAGCACAGATGCTAGATTTACATGAGGGCATAATAGCCCCTACGAATTCCGAAACATCTGGCAAATGGGATCAGGAATGTAATTTTGGTTGTTTTTGACTCATCCACTGAGATGTGGTTCCTCTGAGTCTGCTTGTGAGGTTTATTCTGGGTCTAGGACAAATATAAATACCTCTTAGTGCCCAGCACTGGGCACCAAGCGGGGCTGATAGATTGTCGGGACCTCAGATATCTCTTGTTGCATCTCAGTGCACTCGGTTTGCCTCATTGCTTTGTTTCACAGTAATGCCAAGTCACTGTCAGGCAGCTGCTTCTGTGTTTCCAGTGGCTTCCAGGCTTTCAGCAGTGTTACTCGGGTCAGTCCTGGGACAGGCACCATTTAACATCTTTGTTGGTGATTTGGACACAGGGATTGAGTGTACCCTCAACAAGCTTGCCGACGACACCAAGCTGTGTGGTCACATGCTGGAGTTCCACCTGGTTTAGTGGAAGGTGGACCTGTTTCTGGTATGGGAGGTGGGACTGGATGATCTTGAAGGCCCTTTCCAACCCAAACCATTCTATGGCTCTATGTTCCAAAGGATGAAATCCAAAATTCCTCCATTTTGAAACCTGCAGGTCAAACTACTTTGTTATGATCATATTAAAGAGTGACGGTGTCTTACACAGACTCACTCTTGAACTGCATTTGTATCTGACCCCTACATTAGATTTTGGGTGGAGAAATAAACCAAAGTTACAATGGTAGTTTTCTATGAGCTTGTTTCTTTAACAATTAGCTTGAAGTACAGCTTTGGTGTCTTCAGCTTGTGGCCAAAGATTAGGTAAGATAAAAGAGATGGTGCCTTTTCTTCCTTTTTCCCCCAAATCTGATGCAGGTCTGAAGCATGAAGATTTTAATAACCACTTGGCCAAAAAATAGTATCAGCCTTGCAAGGGACAGGGTCCAGAATCATATTAGAGCTGGGAGCACCGCTGCCTGTGGTTATCCCTTACACTCAGGTTGCTTCACAGATCATTGTCACTGCCTTCAGAATTTCTACTGTGATGCCCTACTGCCCCAATATGATGTTTTGATCATTAATCAAAGCTTCACATGACTCTGATCGTATCTGGAGTGCACATAAATTGAACAACACCACACAGTTTGTATCAAAAGAATAAATAAAATCTATTTTAAAAGCTCTATTCATTATCCAATGATGCCTACCTAACAAACAAAAAGAAACTTATGTAATTTCAAGTAGTTTTCAAAAGTAGGATTTTAAGAGCTTTATGAAAACAAAGCTATTGGTGGAACCTGGAAGACTTTCATATCTTCAGTTGATTTTATTGTAAAATAGCTGAATAGGGAGAAAAATTCTAATTCAGGAACTGCGAAAAGGATTTGGTATCAGGAAATACAAGCACTTTGTTGAACAGTGCTTTTATAAACATGCTGACCTTAAATATATTTTTTCAGTTTACCATTACCATATTTAGAAATTACGTTATTCAAAGAAATCATGTTAGATGCCACAATCATTAGTCTGAGATTCTCCAATTACTTTACATCAGAATCTGTCACTCTTCTTAAAAATGAAGACATTTGAGGCCAAAATTTGTTCTGAGATCTAATTTTGTATGTTTGGGGTCACATAATTATAGAGCGATTATATATTTGAATGTACATTTCTGCTTTGCATTCCTAATGTAGTTGAATTAATTACCTGAGGAAAAAACCAATGCTATTTCTGTGCTTTTTAAAGCACATTTTTCTTACATGTTCTCATCACAATCCATGACTACAATAATGACCATCAACAGTATTATGAAACCCATATTCAATTTCAGCAAAAAAATTCAAGTAAGTTACAAGGATACCCTGTTTGCCAGAGGAAAGAACTCCGTATGACCAAGTTCACTAATAACCAGCCCACACTCCAGAGGGCTTAGCAAGTAACTGTATTTGAGTGCTGCATCTGAGAATGCTAAACCATGACAAACAAGGAAAAGCTCTCATGCCATGTATTAGGTAGTATGAAAATATTAGGGAAAAATGAAGTTTATGTCACTGAAATCTTCTGAACTTCAGGAAGTCTGTTGTATCCTTTGTTCACTTAATCAGCTAATTTAATAAATTTTTGCCTTTGGGAACTAAATTGCATTAAGTTAAAACGGCAACAAGAAATGAGAATTAAAAAGCTGTTAGACTAATGTATGTTATAAAATCAGTGCCAAAAATCTATATTCTACTTCCTTGTTACATTTTACTTCTTCATATAAATTTTCTGCTTATCTCTTTGGCATTAGAAACATCATGCCAGGTATAACATTAGATTTCAAGCAAATTCTTTTTTTTTTTTTAATAATACTTTTCACAACCTTCACACTTCCTACTTGCAGAGTCCTGGAGAGTCCTACAAAATAAACTAGAATTGAGGGTGATTTATTCTGACATATGATTATGACTACGATAAAAATATTGACAACAATAAAAGGATGAAATTAAATTTCCAGAAAAATCACTTCAGACTATTCCACTTGCATCATTTGTGCCTGTGTGTGTTTCTGTGTCTGCTCCCTGTACTGTAACACAATAAAAGGATCCTTCTCTGCTGCTGTGATCCATCCACAATGATTAGTTATCAAAGTTTAGAAAATTATCTTCACAGTGACTCTGGCCACCATGAACTTGGTTTTCTGCAAAGGCAACAAAAATCCCAAACTAGCATGTCTTTATTACAATGTCCTGGTGAGAAATGGAAGGATAAATTATGCACATCTCATTACCAATGTGCAGCATGATTTATTATCTGAGAAACAAGGACTGTTGGGGAGAGACAGTACAGAGTGACAGGGCTGCACAAACACAGGAACACAGGACTTCAGTCCCTACTAACCAGCTGCACCTGTGGAAAGCCCAACTGGACCTAAAGAACAAAAATCACACAACAATAGAATGGTTTGTGTTGAAAGGGACTTTCAAGATCATCTACTTCCCTTGCCACCCACTAGATCAGGTTGCTTAGGGCCCTCGCCAACCTGGCCTTCAACACTTCCAGGGATGGGGCATCCACAACTTCTCAGCAAAAGCCTTCACCATGAGAGTGGTGAAACGCTGGGACAGGAGTCCACAGAGGCTGTGGAATCTGTGTCTCATGAAATTTTCTCAAGACCTTGTGAAACCTCATCCAATCACAAAGTTAGCCTTGTTTTAAGCAGGGGGTTAGTGATTGAAGGTCCCTGCCAACTGAAAGTATTCTATTATTTTCTGACTGTCTTTTCCTAAGGAAGGTGACAGCTGCTTGGAAACTGAATTCATCTTCTTCCAAAAGAGTTTCATCCATACATAGATCTGATATGACCTTTCAGACAGTGGTTTGCAATCTTTATCAATCTGTGAACATGAAAATGTTTGTAGTGGTGGTCCAGATCTTCAGAGTAGCTTTAAATCTCTTCAGAGGAAGTTTCTTTTATTTCATGAGTTTTCACAGATTCTTTATTAATAGGACACAAATGCCTATGTGTCCATATGCCACACTGAAAACTCTTGTTATGATGGTTCTAATGAGAACAGTATTGGATCAGACTCAACTGATTATTTTGCAAAACCATCCTTTCTAAAGAAATAAATTTGCTCTTAGTAGTCTGTGCTCTCTCTCTCTTTTCTTTCCATGCAGACTTCTCTCAAGTAAACAGCCTATAAACCATATCCCATTTTTATGTAGGAAAATGCAGAGATCTTTTCTCCCTTAAAATATTGTGAAATGGGAAAAATAAGCTACTTGGCATTTACTAGAAAGAAAAATTACAATAAAGTTTTACCAAGAAACTTACCTTTTCTACATATTAACACAGAAAGTCATATGGAAAATGTATGCATTCATGGAGAGAGTAAGACTCAGGAATCTACTTCTCATTCTATTTCTTATATAAAAGAACAGAGGAACCTTCATAATTACCTGTTTCCATTTTCCCATCTTGTGCTGCAGGCCCATCAGGAATTACACTCTTCACCTGGAGAAACTCATCCGGCTCGTCCCCACCAATGATGGTAAATCCAAAACCCATGTTGCTTTTCTTAAGAGTTGTGCTGAGGAAAGTCCCCTTCAGCTGTGATGCATCACGGGTGAAGAGTGGTTTTTCTACATCAGTCAACACAAACAAGAAAGACAAAAGTTCTGATCTAGTCACAACACAGCAGGGACAGCAGATAACAATATTGGCTGACACCAAGTGACAGTGTATCAAAGGCAAGAAAATAAAGAGTGCAGGCATTCCAGGAAAAAATATTTGTGAGTTTTTGTACTAATAAAAAGCTTAAAACATATTTCTTATCTATGGCAGATCAGCCATAAATGAAGAGATATAAATATCCTTTGATACTAGAAATATATTTAGAAGTGGATATTGTGTAGCTAAAATAATTACAACAATAAAAATGATCTGTGAGGTAATTTAAAAACCTGTTTCCTAACCTATAAATTCAGCTTTGTCTACAAAGTAATACCTCCCTCATAATTTCCCTCCCAACCACAATGAGGAAAATATCCCCTGTGAATATCTTATTCCATTTGTTACCAAGAAGAGCTAAATATTAGGTGAGCTTTCCTCTCCAAACACACAGGGTTTAGGCATCCAACAAGTGACACACATGGACGGCTGTGCAAGCTTCGTGTCCCCTCTCCGCGTGCCTCGGGGTGCAGTGTGGGTGCTGGGGGCTCCCCGTGCTTCTCTCCCGTGCTGCACTCGGTGAGGGAGGGTTGGGGAAGGTGCGGAGTTTGTGACCCCAGCCAGCCCGGGGTGGTGGGGCTGGCGGCAGCGGGGACGTACCGTACAGCCCGCACACCCCAGCAGGGTCGCGCCGGCACTGCGACAGGTCATTCACACTGCGGGACCTCTTGGGAGCGGGGCGCAGGCGGGCAAATTTGGGTCTAGGTAAGGTTGATGAGGAGCTTTCTACTGTTACAAAGGAGAACAAGCCTCATTCTCTGACTATAACCTTACATTAAACTTCACTTGTCTATACAAGTACTGTTTGCTCTTATACAGCTCATTCTGAGCGCATTAATTTTTATGTTACCAAGTGGCTGCATTCTTGTAAACTTCTATAACACTGTGCTTGAGGCTTTTAACTTAATTGATACTTGCTAGATGAGCTAGCTTAGAAACATACCAAACATCAATTAAGAGTAATTTAGAGAAAGTACAATTAAGTATTTCAGTGTTGCCAACCTCAGGTGCTCAAGAGAGAGTCGTACATCCTCAGGAACAGAATTTATGATTTTATTTAGAAAATTACTTTGGGAGTCTTATTGTGCTTTCAGTTTCTCAACCTTTAGGAAACACTAGATTCAACTTTTCTGTTTTTTCTCTGCACCTCTGAAGGTTTTAGTTGGCTCATGAGTCCTGCAACTATTGGAATTTGGACATTTAAGGGAGAAAACTGCTAAGATATAGGTGATAATTTTTCGAGAATTGGCAACACTACTCTTTTAATCAGACTATGACAAAATCATTGTCACATAAACAGGAGAGCAGGATCTTTCATCTTAACTAAGATAGCTGACATGGTACTGTACCTCGGAAACCTTGGGCCTGCATAGGCTTTGTTCCAAGTTCTGCGTTGGGCATGTTATGCTGCTGTAGCTTCCTTTTTGCTTCTAGGACAGGGTTTTCAAATTGAGTTCTTCTATTTATGTGGCTGGAAAAAATTTGGTTTTGATTAAAAACTGGGTTCAGTTGGGTAAAATGATAATTTTCACAGTAGGGTGCTGTATGTGGCTAACGTGTGTGTGGTTAGAGAGCGAAACCGTGATGAACCCCCAATGGGCCTGAGCGTGTCCCTTACATTCCACACAATTTCCTTGGGGATGAGAATATACAACCTGTGCCCTGTGTAATGAACAGCACTGAGCAGCGTCCTATCACTTCAATATGCAGAACTCTGCTACAGACAAATGCTTTTGATCCATGGTACTACATATTAAACAGCAGCACTGATGAAACATGCTACAGCAAGTTTTTCATGTCTTCAGCATGACCACTGTTCTGTGCATGATTCAAAGGATCTCAACCAGTTTTGTGCACTATTATCAATTAGTTGTAAGCGAAATTACTCAATCACTTACAGAAAAAGAAAAGCCTAGAATACAGAGTGCTTTTATGATGGTAATTTAGAAATAAATCTAACATAGGTAATAAACTGAAGATTATTCTTTTTTAATACTATGGTGTGTATCTGCTCAGCTGTACAGAAAAATCAGATGCAGAAACTAAATTAGATGGTAGGCTAGAACTACATAGATCATATGTGAAATATAAAAAAAGTTAGTATACATGTTTTTTCTTGATGTTTTACACTTCCTACTACAGGTCATTAAATACATCTCTCTCATTATACCACTATTTTTCTCCATTGCGTTTAGAGCTATGATCTTTCCTACATACTGTCACCATATCCTTGATTTTAATTCTTTAAAGCACACATTTTATCAGTCACTGAGCAATCCTACAATCCTGTACTGGGATATGTTTCGCATGTTTTCTGAAGAAGGCAAAACAATGTAGTAGGCTGCATGGAACAACTCTGCAAGACAGGATCAGAGTAGAATCACAACTAAGAGAAGGGGCTTGTGCTTCAAACACTGTTCTGGGGAAACAAATACATATGTACAGAAGGGCAGGCTTATGTCACTCCTTATGTGCTCTCACTGGGCTACTCTCTACTGAGGTCTTCTGAAAATCCAATCCCAGTCATGGGCTTTAAGCACTTGGACAGGTGACCTGGGAACTTTCAAAACTCTAAGATCCTAAAAGGGTCTCTTTTTTTTTACACTGAAATGACCTTTTATGCCACATTAAGCACTTTTCAGGTCCTTTGGGATTCTGATCCTACCACTGCTTCAAAGAAAGTAAGTGTAATTGCCATTAGGAAGGGAGGTAGAGGAAAGGCAGTAAGTCCCATGGGAGTGCAATACACTTGCAAAATAGGATTTAGTGGCCAGTGTTAATGAAATGAAAAGACTTTCAGTCATGTAAAAGAATATTTGATTTAACAAGATGAAGTAAATGTGATAAATCCTGAAGTTGCTACTTTGGCTGTAACTCATTCAAGCGGCTGCTAACTTACTCTCATACTCTAAAATTTTGATTAATAATTTTCAGTAAATTTTGGTCTATGCTGCAGACAAAGAAAGTCCCTCTCATTTCTTTTCTTCTTCAGACAGGCTGTTTAAGATTGTAGGCATTCCTTTCCTAGACTTCTGCTTTCTGTTATTTCTAGTAATTTTCAGGGTCTTCAGCACCTTATTCTACTGCAAACCTAGAAACCTATGATGAAAGGGAGAAAAGCTTTACTAGTTAAAAACGGAGAAAGCAAGACTTACGTGCATTAAATATGGTAATCATGAACTACTAGCATAAGCATGAAAAAAGTAATTATGTGATGTGTTTATCATGTGATGTATTTCCATATTGTAAAGGAAATGCTGCTTTTGCCTTTACACAAGACAGTGATAAAACCGAAATACTACATAAAGTTCTGAGCACCCATGATCAAATGAAATGAATCTATATGAAAGGTTTTACAGGAAGACCAGTGAAATAGAGTCTTCTATTACAGAAGATCAAAGGAGTTTTAGTTTTTTATTCAAGCAGAATTAATTCTGATATATAATTGCATTCTATGAATACATTTGGAAGTAAATACTAGAATGTATTAAAGATGTCAGGATTTTTACAGACTTGAAGTCTGTAGGCTTGTCACAGGAGAAGGGTGAAGTTAGAAAACAGCTTCCAGTAGGAGATATAGAGTACAATATCTAGCTTGTTTTATGTGAGCATTTCATAAGGTTAAAACCAGGGTTGCTACACAGTGGGTTGAGTTAATTGCTCCAACATAGGGATCATCTCTTACTTTAGGGGCTCTGAAGTATCCTGCCCTGTTCTCCAGCTGCCCTCCACAAGAGCATGGGTTTCCCATGGCTTTCGTGCCGTATCATGCAGATGTAATGGATATCCCAGATTACACTCCAGATCTTCATTCAGGACCTTGCGCTGTGCTTAGTGTAATGTTATAATTGCAGGGCACATCTCAGAGCTGCAGGAGGGCCCCTGCAGGCCTAAGTTTCAACTTATATGTAGTTCTGTGATATAAAAGAAGTTGGGATTTTAGCTAATATCAGATGTGTTCATGGCTCAAGAAAGATTAATTACTGTGGTACTGACATCACAGCAAGAATCTGTTTTCTACTGCCTACCTACAGTTTCTAGGAAGAGTTTGTTGTGGTTTGGTCCACTTACACAGAAATGTCTTTGATAACAACTATCTTGAAAATGACATTTTGTCCTATCAGATCAGATAGGAAGACTAAAAGAGGTACTTGAAGCACCTCATGTTGTTGGTGCAACTTTAATAATTCTAAGCTCCAACTTATATCCATATTTTGACTGCTTTATGGTAGTGTGCAGTCTCAAAAGCACAATGTGAAATTTCAACTAATTCAAAACAACTGCATTAAATATTGTGTCCAAGAGGAGTCAATGAAAAGAAAATTATACTGGTAATCAGTCATTTTTATCAGCCAGTAATACTACATTATGCTCCTAGACTGATGATACATGAAACACATCTCTTTTATGCAATTTTAAGTGCTATACAGCTTCATGGCTAAATCAGAAAAAGTGTTCCTGATGAGTTTACTTGAGAAAGAAGTTATTAAGGTAAGTAATTCTCTTGAAAGGACATTCTAGCTTTTTGTCTGGCTACTTCAACAGCATACAAAATATATATTACTAGCCTAAGCCTTCATAAGACAAGCCAAATGAGAGTTTTAGAGATGGTTACAAATAAGTGCTTTTGTGGTTAAAACAGATTTTGGATGGTAACCAAAATGTATTGCTCATTGCTCATAGGATCTAATTCAGTGAACAATTCTAACTTAAATTTTCTTCCTTTATTTTATACGATAGATATTAAATTTAAAAGCCTAATCCAACTAATTTCTTCTAGTGCCATTGTGGCTGTGCAGAGAAGAAGGAGTGGCTGGTGCTGCTGGCCCCTGTTAGCTCACTGTGTCTTAACTGGGGACAAACCCTCAGAGGCAAGATTTGCTTTTGGGCTGTGTTTACTTGTGATGTCAAAATACTGTCTCTGTATGATGAGGAGGTACTATCACCACCAGCCAGCCTATAAAACACAGACACAGTTCTGCCCCCTCATCAGTCAGTGGGGCCAGGCTACGTTGTTTTTGTGGTAAGTTTCAGGTTAGATGCGCTTAAGAAAACTGAAGCACGTCCTTAGGAGATGTGTGGGCAGTAGTGCCTAGTTTTCAGACTTTACTTGATGGCCAAGGTACTGAGCTCTGACAAAATGGTAGCAGGTCAGAGCATGTGCACCAGTAGAAGGAGTTTAATCTATCTGCTTTTCTTAGCTACTTTAATATATGGGGTGGGGGTTTTTTGCAGTTTTTGCCTATAGCTTTTGCAATTGTTGCCTATTACCCAACAAAGTAATTCTGGGGATCAGGATGGCTATAAAATGGATATTCTAATGCATAACTTGTTAGTGCCTATCTACTGTTTCTATTCACATTTTTCAGTTGATAACACTTTATAATGATGACAAAGAGACTTGAGATAACTTTTTATATTTGAGTAGTAACAGATTGTTGTCAGAAATGGTAAGTCAAGGAGGTATACTTTTCCAGAAAAAATACCTGTATGGCTAATTTAGCTGTTCTATTAAAGAGCCCATGCCTGGAAATTGAGCTCTGTGTTGTACTTAATCATCCTTAAAGAGGGAAACAATCTTTTGGCAATTAGAATCCTGAAAGACCCAGTGCACTCTAATGACTACTTTCTCTCCATAGCCCTGCACAGCTCAGTGCTGTTAGTTCTTAGTTTACAGATTAAGACCAGATTGCATGAAAGTTAACAAACATATTAGCAAACACTTCTCATTTATGTCAAACATCTACACATTACAAATGAAGTCTGCACCTGCATAACAAAGCAAATGAAAATTATAATATATCTCACACCTACATTAATGCATGATTAAGAGAGGTTATATCCAGTTATACTGGAAACCCTTTTTTTAACAGAATTTGAAAAAACGTTGTGATTAGTCTCTATCAACTCAACTAGCAAGAGGTTTAAGTTTCTTTGTTTTGGTTTGTTTTCTTTTTTAGCTTTTTCTCCGGTCTCAGAATATTTGAGCTGAACATGGCTGCTCCTTGTAAGGCGAAATGGAGTCTGTCTGCCTCATTGCTCATCCCTACAAACTTCCCATGGGATAAAAGTATCTCAGTGAGCACAGTACAAGCCCTTCTTTCATGAGGATTTTGTAGGCCTGCATGTAAACTTGGACTGGACCTGAATGTGTGGAAGTTTGTAATCTTGCTTTTCATCATTTACCTACTTTTATGACATAATTAAGAGAGTTTATTGTAATCTGATTTTATCTAGTTAAAAATGAACTCATCTGTTGAATACTGGTAATAAAAAAGCTGTGACTGTTATATATTTTAGCAGGAAAAAATGGAAAGCAATCTTTGTTTCAAACTTATTGAGCTCAGACAGCAAATTAAACTACAGCTACATTTTACTGGCTATAAAATTCCATGTGAATTTAGCAGGGCTGCAGTTTTAATGCCATACCATGAGCATCCATTCCACTTCTAAAAACCTCTGAGACTGCAGTAGATTTGATGTATCTGTCCACAAATCTTATCTGTGGTAGGATTAATAAATTTCGTGCTAACAGCCTCAAAATATGTAATTGCACAATAACATCTGGGCCTGGTGCCTTGTGTCTGTTTACCTGTGGTTGGACATAAAATGCAGATAAATACTTGTTCTTTTTCTGACTCTGCAGTGGAGTGTGAGCCTTGGTGGTGCGAAAATGCCTTGGGCTGCACTAACAACCAAGCGGAGTCTCAGAAAGAGATTAATGCACAGAAATTGAACAACACCTGTTACACCCCAAAATACACTAAAAACCACTGGGACAGAAGCCTCACTTCCACACAGCAGCTGCATAATTGCACGTGCAGAAATCTTTGGGGGAGTTAAGTACGAAATTATATGAGAACTGCAGCTTCTACCTACCTGGGGACATCATAAAAGAACTCAGGCATCACAAGGGGAGTAATTTAATGGTATTAGTAGGGACTTCAAAACTTATCTTTTTGCTTGAATCTGGACTGACTAAGGTGACTTGAGCTGAGCAGCAAAGTAGATGGGGCTGCTGGCTCTTTCACCTGAGGGCAGGAAGCAAGCTGGGGACAAGGAAGAAGAGCAGGTGCTCTGGCATTTGGAGAATGGGACAGAAGGAGTCAGCAGAGCAGTGACCAAACACCATTTTCAGCTGTTTGTTTGCTTTATAGAAGGCTGGGGAATGCACATGGGCATCCACAAGCTGCTGCTGTGACATCAGATAAGAAAGGGGCATCTTACATCTTCTAGACCTCCAGAAATCAGATGATTTTTTGATCTCCCTGCACACCTGAACCCTGGCATGCTAACAGCAGTGTATCCTGAAGTCTGGAAAAGCTGCATCCCCAATACCTGTCCAGGGCAATCCTGCAGTCAGTGTGTTGGTATGGATTCAAGAGACCAAAGTAATCATATGACATGCAAAGGAAATTTTCTATTTTCTATGAAGCAACTAGATAAATATACTGCTTGAGTGTCAGGATTTGAAACCGAGATTTTAGGTCAGGGGCCATATTCTCTAAAGATCTCTCTTGTTTAATAAAAGGCACTAATGGATAGTTGTTTCTCAACCTTTCAAGTGCTGTCTGAACAGTGACAGGAGTGGTTTTCTGTCTCCTCTCCTGCATACTGTCTGTAGAGAGCAGAGTGAGAACTCACCCCTCCCGAACAAGTATCACAATCTGAATCTAGATTTATTTTGCACAAGTCTTATTCACTGTGCTAAGTTAAAAAGCAGAGGAACTCATCTCTCAGACTTACTTATTTTATGTACAAACTGGCCAGGTTCTACCATTACTTCAAGCAAAAGCATTTTGTTGGCCTTTGCACAGAGGAATAAGAATTTTTTTTTCTTGTTTCATGACTAAAATATAATCTGAAGAAAATGAAAGCAAGGATTGTGCTATGAAAATAGAATTTATATTCTTTTCAGCTGCACTTTTAAACACCAGATAAAACATAACATCCCTAAAATTTTATATGCAGCATATAAATAACTTGACTTCTGGTACAAACAGTATAAACACCTGATTTGCAGTAATTGAGGACTACCCAGAAAAGGATGTTAACTGAGCTAAAATGAGTATGCTTTGCTCTATTCATTGATTAAAAAGATTTATACCTTGATGGATATCTAAAGCTTACATAGAAAATGCAACATCTCTTTAATGAATATGTTCTTTGTACAAGTATCAGCTGGAATGTTACCATGAAACCAGACCCTGGATAAAGAGAGTGACTGAATGCCTGAGTCACTGATTGGGACACTTTGAGTATATCTGGATACATTAGCTGCATTGATGACTGAGAATTCCTGGTATACCCCTACTTTAACATGCCAAGTAATTGTACCCATTCCTTGCCAGGCTGAGCAGTGCAGAGGATACTAGTGTTGGGTTATGACATATTAATAGCAACTTAATATTGAACTTGGGAACTTACTCAACATAATAAGTGCCATAAATGGGATCATCAATTTTCTCCCAGCCATATGGAAGCTCTGAAAAACAAAGAGTTATCTTTCTCAGTAAATGCAGTACAGAATGCTAGATTTCTAATAACAAAATTGTGGATCTTTACCGGGTGTTGAGGGAAATAATTGTGAAATTAGATACAGTGACCAAAGCAAATGCCAAATCTGGAACACACCCCATGGCAGCCACAAGCAGTAGTAACTTGGAAATTTGCATGCAAAACCGGCACTCAGTCTCTAAAGCAACACATTTTGGTTGAACGTCTTTATTGTTCCAACAGTTGTACCAGCCAACAACTGTAGCACATCTTGTGTGACATCACTGCCAGAGGAAGTGAGGGCATTCTATTTTCACAAATAGGTACACACACAAAAAAAATATTTTGCTTTTTGAGCTTTTTTTCTCTTAGGCATCCTGGAAAAGTTGGCCTAGAAGAAACAAAAAGAGTTTGTCTCCTGCCATATAAGTACAGTAAGTATACTGAAATGTTTGCACCATTCGTCTTACTGTGATGGCAATTCCACAGTCTCTGAAGGCATCCTGTTCCAAAATTTAGTTATATATCAGGAACATAGGAGTGCAGAGCAGTACATGAAAAACCAAACTAAAATAAGATATTGCAGCATCCTCTGGACATAAAGCTAACTACATTTTGCAGAACAGAGACCCCTAAAGCATTCTGGTCTTAACAATCAAAATGTTATAGATATTAATTCATTAATCTTGAAAATCAATCTGCCTTCATTTATAACCAAACTGCCACATACATATTCATGTACATCCATACTTATTTTATTATCACTCACACTGAATGCTTAAAAAATTACTATACTGCCAACAGAATTTCATCTTGTGTTTAAAAGGCACCAGACAGAGGCAACAAGTATCTTGGTTGACATGAACAGAGTAAAAAACCTCAGTGCCAGATGTGACAACTTTGATGGAGGAGACTCACAAAAGGATGGGCATTCCCATCACGCACAGGTGTTGACTTCTGTGCAGTTAAAGAGTATGACACTATGTATGGGGAGTGGTAATGAGATTCTATAAGGAAATTTGATTCTGGAATTCCTTATCTCAGATTTTTTTTTTTTTGTTTTTAAACTCAGTTGCACTATTTTAAAGTAACTTTTTGGAGACAATGAGTACTGAACTAGACAGAAGAGAGCTGATGTAGATCGTATTGAACAGTCATTAAACTGGACATAAAGAAGTACTCCTGGATGACTTGAGCTTTTTTTTTTCACTGACAATATGAATAGACAATTACTGACATGCTCAAAGGGGCAAGTAGGAAAGTAAAGCCTGAGTGGCAAAAGGGAGGCTAAAGGGTTAAAAGGCAATGTTAATCTCTGCTTGTTACTTCTCCTTTAAATGCATCTGTAATAGCTGATCCTTTCTTGAGTGAACCTGCTTAGACTGCTGTGGTCTTCGTCACATTGCCCCCAGGGGATGTTCCTGCTCAGCCTATTCCAATCCTTCAATGAAGGATACAACCCTCTGCCAGAGAGAGGCAGATGAGGAACTCGATGTTTGTTGTTTTTTTTTTTTTTTTTTTTAACAGAAGGCTTAATGTTGATATTCAATTTTTCCTATTATTCTTAGAATAATG
>QWTY01039592.1:5371-23614 GCA_008033365.1 Pseudorectes ferrugineus
AACTGAAAAAAAAATACATATTTGTAGGATCACACTATTAATCCTTTCTCTAATATATCATATATGCCCTTTGTCCATCTCAGATTAGCACATAGTAGCCCAATAACTCCAGTAGATTTTGCAGTAACAGAAGTTTCAGCCAGTTGCCAATTAAACAAAAAAATATGAAAAATGTGCCACTGACTGAAATGTGTTAAAAATTACCCCAGTTAAATTTTTTTTCATTTACAATCCTTATTAATGTTTATGGGTAGCTTTCAAGAGGTGGTTCCTACCAAAAATATGCTAAGTGTTTCCCAGTCAAGTAGCAATTGCTAATACATCTCTCCATGATGTATCACTATACACATTAAAATAAGTCGGCAGAATTATGAAAGAATAGATATGAACACCTACGTACAACTCTATTTATAAAATGCTTTTTAAATACATTTTTATGCCATTTGTCTACCCTTTAAAATAACCAAGAATTATTAAGAATTTTTTTAAAAATAAAACCTCAAAGGCTTGGTTCTTACTTGAGTAAATGTTTTTCTTGAGTAAATGGTTTTTCTTAATCAAGCCAAACTTCTAATTATAACTATGCAGATTAATGATAAAAAAGGACAACACTGACACAATACCATCACAAAATGAGTTATACAAACTGCAGTTCCTACTAGGTCATTTGAAAAACAGAATACTTCTACAATTGTATTTACAGCTTGTTCCAAATAGCATTAATGGATTGTTAAATTGTATTCTTTATATATGCTCTCTTTCACTGTGTATTTACAGTGTGGGGGATGGAACTGCTGGGACTATACTCACATCTTAAATTCATTAAAGACTTGATTGAAGAAAAATTACACACCACTGTGCAGACGATTGTTATTTGGGTTTTTGTTTGTTTTCATCTTCCAATGAAGAGGTGATTTTTCAATTATTTCTACAAATGCCATATTATCTTGCATACCATTATTAATAGTATTTGGTCAAAGGTGTATGTCACGAGATTATATTACACATATTCACATATTACACTGCTTCAACTCACTTCAGAAATTATTTTTCAGTTTCAGCTCTTTTTAGAACACATAATGTATTTTTCATCAACTTAGTAAAATCTTCTGGATGCTATGATAAATGGATATCTTTAACAAAAGGTTAACAAATGTGAGGTCCTTTTCATACATCTTCTGATTTCCATGACATATAAAAACATAAAAAAATCAGTGGGTCAGAGAAAAGGGTCCTTTTTGTGTCCATTTAGCCTAGACTGCCAATCACCAAAATTCTTTTCAGGGAACCAATGATCCTGCAAATCCTGTTTCTTTTTAAAAATGAGCAATCATCCTGGATATTTTTCTATGTATAGTTTTCCTGCTTTGTGCAATAATGCACTAAAACCGATGAAATGGTCACCTCCTTCTTCTGCTGGTCCTTCTAGTGAAAGGAACAAGACTTTGGCTTCAGACAGTGGTGGACTCTATTGCCTGTAGTAGAGTTTTAAAACCTCAGCTGAGACATACAGTGCAACTTCAAAGTTGGTCCTGAAATAGCACAGAATCACGAAATTGTTTAGGTTGATGAGACCTCTGAGATCATCACATCCAACCTTTGATTGATCACTAACTTGCCAACTAGCCCATAGCACTAAATGCCATGTCCAGTTGTTTCCTGAGCACCTCCAGGGATGGTGACTCCACCACCTCCCTAGGCAGCCCATTCCAATGTTTAACAACTGTCTGCTCTGGCATGGGCGGGTCCTCCACAAACCACAGGTGGATCTCTGCATCCCTGTGGTTCTCCATGGCCTGCAGGGGCACAGCTGCCTCACCATGGGCTGCACCATGGGCTGCAGGGGAATCTCAGCTCCAGTGCCTGGAGCACGTCCTGCTCCTCATTCTGCACTGACCTTGGTGTCTGCAGAGCTGTTCCTCTCCCATATTCTCACTCTCTGGCTGCAATTGCTTCCATGCAATAACTTTTTTCCCTGTCTTAGATACATTACCCTGGAAGTGCTACCACCTTTGCTGATGGGCTTGGCTTTGGACAGCAGCAGGTTCGTATTGGATCTGGCTGGCATTGGCTCAATTTGACATGGACAAAACCTCCAGCAGCTTCTCACAGGAGCTACTCCTGTATCTCCCCACTACCAGAGCCTTGCCAACCCATTACATTGTTTAAAGAAAGCCTGGACTTTTTCTATAGGGAAAGAATAATTTCAATATGTAAAAATAGAAAACAATAGTTCTTTTCACTGTGTCCAGAAGAATTTGTAAAATTAGTTGTATGACAGAATAATCAGACATGATGCACCAAAAGTTTCATCAACTGACCATATTTGCATGCTATTTTTAAACAGTCTCTTTTTCAGTATTCAAAAGTTCTAGTATTTGGTTTTATTTCCTTATAAGTCTATATAAAATGTTTGGCACTTCAGAACAACAAGGGCACAAATCTATTATGATTTCTTTCAGGGAACAAATGCTTCACTACTATTTTAATGTTTTGATTTAGAAGTTGGGTTTGTGTGTTACTTATTTATTTATTTAAAGCAAGAAAAAAAAAAACTGCATATAAATGCCTTTTTGACCACGAAAAAGCTAACTTACAATTTTCACAAAACATCTCAAATGAAAATTAAATTGGTACCATGTAAATACACATTATTCTTGTATTTTACATGAACACGGAATGGAGAATGTCTTACATTTGTTACTCCAGCTGATATCTTCAGACAGCTATGAATAGCCTATGTAAACATATAAAGAAGCAGTAGGATCCGTTTTGTTTCAGATGAAGGGGTCTTACACAATGATCTGCCTAATAGAATTGATGGACTTCTGAGGAGCACCATAAAGCAGCATGTGAACAATTAAAGGTCGAAGTGCAGCTCTGTGATATGAACAAAAAGACAAATACATGAAAATACGTATTTTTCAAGTGAAAAAAGGGGCAAGAATATTATACTCTAGCAGTAAGTCTTATCAACATATTGTGATAGAAAAGAGAAAAAGCTTCTACAAACATATCTTTGCCAGTAACAAGGAAAAAAGTGCAAAGTTCATTTCTTTTTCCCTAGATTAAGGAAATAGAGTACATAAATACTGAGATCCAGGAATCTTGCATTATCTCAAGCTTTCCTGAAATTAAAAAAAAAAAAAAAAGGCAAGTAATAAAGGTCAAAGGTGGAGGTATTACAGTCAGTTAAACTTACATTGCAATAGGAAAACCAGAATTTCCTCAAGTGGCACAAAGCCAACAGAAATAATAAAAACACTACCTCTATCAGCCATCTGATACTTTCCTTTATAGAAAGAGATAAGGACAGGAGAGATGTTTGCTGCTTCCAATACTTCATTGATTTCAGGTCACGAAGTATGCTTGTACCAGAGGTACAAGATGTTGTTGACCTCATCCTGCAACTGCAACATAAACTGGAGTCAAGAAATGGGTGTCTACGGACCTCTTTAATGCATTTCCACTGAAAGTAATTTTTCCTTCAAATAATAGAATGTATAGAGATATGAGCAAGTTCACAACAGCATTTTTCTCTCAGACACATATAGGCAACCAACAAAGTACCACTATCATCTGAACAAAGCACATTTTCCTTCCTTTCTCCTAAAATTACAGCCATTCATAATCACAGAGCTGGTAAGTTCAAAATATAGAAGAACTATTACATTATTTAAACTATCCTTTTCCCAGTGCTGGACTGTAATTTTTTCCTTTTTTGTTTCAATGTTTCAAATTTTTTTGTTTTAAAGTTTCAAGTCTAATTGATGTTACCATGAGAAATCTATTTATCTCTAAGTCTAAATTATCATTTTCTTAATTTCACACTTTCATATTCATTTATAATTTCTGTTGTTATTTTTTAAACTACTTTTTTGGATGAATTTACAACTTGCAGACAGATAAGCTGTCTCTCTTCACAGCTGCCTTAAAAAAAATGCTGAACCAAATGAATCAGTTTTGTAACAAACTATTATTTGGTAAAGCTGTTAAATAGCAATGCACTTAAAACTATACAAAGGACTAGTTCTTCAGAGTCAAGGCCTGACTACTGCAAGACTAACTGTTCACTTTCTTTGGTCACAAATCAAAAATTATTGTACCTCTCTGCAAAGACAGTGTGGTTTCTAGAAAATGGAGGCTTTATTAATGCATTATGAATGATGTAAGTCATGATTTTTCCATGAATCCAGAGCCTCCTTTTTCAAAAAACTTGGGGAAAAAAGGATGATTTTATTTGATCAGAACATAGCTTGTATATGAACTACTGGTCCATCACATTCTTTCATGCTCTGCAAGGCAAGGGAATCTCTTTATCATCTGCATTTACCATGGCAAATTTCTTAAAAAACAACACACTTTGACAAAAGGTAAGGGAATCTCACATAAAATCGTGTCCTTGTGATATTATCTGAAACAAGCAGATCTGGAACCAATTTATTGAGTGTAAATTACTGCCAATTTCGCTTTGAATAACAAAATGCTCCAGAGATTTCTGAGATATGTAGCTATCAGGAGCTGTCTGAGGATTTTTATACATGAGGATTTTTATATGTTTCTTTAACACAGCTTTCAACTTAATCAGATACAAAACATGCACAACCTAGCATTCAGGGAAATTATGTGGATTTGTCACACTGCCTGAAGGACTTTGGGATCCATGAACCAATGAATGGATCACACTGAACCATGAATGCAATTTGTTCATCTGTAACAGATAAAATATGGATATTTGCCATACAAAGGTTTCAAAACCTCAGAACAATAAATAACTCTAGCAGAATTTAGTTTAAGTTATTCATGAAAATTTAATAATATTCTCTTTATTTTCCAGAACAGAGTAAGATAGCATGAGTTGTGTGTATATGAATAGGACTGTAACAGGCAGAGCTGGTAAACTGTACTGCTGAATTATTATGCATCTCCTAATTGTAACAATTCAAAATCTCAGATGAAATATAAAAGCAAAAGCTTTATGTGTTAAAATGCCTGGTAAAAAATACACTGATGGACCTCTTTCATCCCTGTAGTCCACACTTGGCATTGTTTATCACTGATGTAATACTAATTATACTCATATGCTGGTAGAGAACAACTTAATTCGGCAGTACACATCTTTTTTTAAAAAAAAGTTGAGAACATTTTTTAAAATAGACCTTAATTGTGAGGATTTGTATGCACTGATTTTAACAAACATAAGAGGCAAGGCAAGGAACAGAAAAGAGACATTTAGAAGCAAAACAACAATAAAAAAGTATGTAAGATCAGCCCTCAGATGCTGCAAATAAATAAACCTTGCTAAATAATTATCTGAATCACTAATTTGTTGAAAAAATACAGCTTTTTTCAACTTGTCAGTGAACACAACAGCACCTCCCTTGGGCAGCCATCAGGTCTTAGGAGGTCAAAAGTACATCATGCAAGAAATGAGAAACCAGCCAAAATTTTGTAAAGCATACCAGACCCACTTGCTTATTTTGTGAAAGTTAACAGTCCATGTATCAGGTTTGCATTAAGACAGATGTTTTCAAGGGCTTATATTAAAAGTTAACATGTAATATACTGAATTTTATCCAATGTATCCTATTTGAAAGGCATAAGAGACTGAAATGGCCTCAAGGACCTAAAATTGTTCCTGGTAACTGAAATATGAGACCTAGTTTCTTTAAGGAACCGTGCAGCCTACTGAAAATACAATTATACTGTTTGTTTTAACTTCTTCACTTCTATGTAAAAGTCAAACTATTGACTGGCTCTGGGCAGTGAACACTGAGTAGCATCATGTGAGCAGATCAAGCTCTGCGACCATGCCCAAGAAACTGGAGGTGACCAGGAGTAACCTCCTTAGAGATGAGCTGCTGAGAGGAAGGATTGTCAGAGCCCCAGCTAAAATCAGAGCTCTAACAAAACAGACACAGAGGAATCCCAGCCACTGTAGAAATGGGGATGGAGAGATGACAGGGTGGGAAGGATTGACTGAACTCGATTTTTCCAGAAATCACACATTTCAAAAAGTAGGATGCTTTGTGAATTCGGGGTCAAGTCACTGAAACCTGAAATACAAAATGTGTTATTTATGAATCCTTATATTAATATTACAGGAGTTTTATCATACTCTTTTGTCTCTTCACCTGGAACAATACTGAGTTCAGGAATTTTCATTCTGCTGCAACCAGAAGGAAAGAAAAATTAAAACTACAGAACTGAAAAACACATTGCTTCTGTAAGTCTGTGAGGAGTTTAGAACTCAACAGGTGCCTGGACCCAGAAGCTCTGCCTCTTACAGGAACATGTCGTTTCTGTAAGAATAAGAAATTCATTGCCTCCAGCTACCAATGACTTCAGCACTTATAAGCCTCATGCCTTCCTCTTAGACAGGATTTTACCTATGTGAAAGCAGATGCCTTGGCTCTCAGCTCCTTCTGACTGCATTGGTAGCCAATTTCTGCTGAGTCTGGAGCCACACCTGCCTTTTGTTTTTTTTAACTTCAAGCCCGGAAGATAATTCACAATTTGATTAAATCAGGCCAAAATTACTATAAAATTACCCCCAAACAAATTATGGAAATTATGGATCAGAGCTTTTTTTTTTTTTTACAGAGAAAGGAACTATACCATGACATTATTCCTTCTTTGATTTATGAAGACTGAAGTACAGAGGATGAGCTATGCACTCTTAGATAACCTGTTGTTCACCTTAATTGTGTAAACAATGTCATCCAGGCAGTAAGTAGGAGGCCTCACTCCTGCTCTTAAAAGTTTGTGCATCATAATGACAATGCAGCCATAGGATGCCCTAGAAAAAGGGCTCACCTCCTCAAAAGTGGTTAGGCAACCCTAGTCCTGTCTCCACTCTAAGACAATTAAAATAAGAGCAAGGGAAAAAGGGAAAGACTTTTATTTTTACCTGAAAGCTGTAAATATTTTCTCACTCATGTATTTTACCTGTATATTTAATTTAGAGCTATATATTTTTACTTGTGAGCTGGGCTGTGGGGAAAAAACAGTGCTTAAAACAGTCCCAGCTAATTAGAGATCCAGCAAACTCTTTGTGTGTTGATCACATTCACTTGCGACACTTTGGGGATAGGCTACAGATCTTTATTACAGAAGTTGAGTAGCAGTTAACCATTGATCCAACAGAGAAAAGGCTGCTGCTTAGGGAAATGTTAAAACATTTGCTGACAGAATTCTTAAATTTTTTGGAAAGGACAGAGGTGATGCCTTACTTTTCAAGTTCTCATATATGCAGATGACATACAGCACGTATAAATAAGAGTTGTTTTTTAAAGGCTGAATCACATCCTTAAAAATATGACAAATGTGCTTGTATATATGTTCATAAACACACACACACACACCTGAGGGCTGAAGTCTATGTTTTAAGTCAATACAGAAATTATATATGGATAGGTAGAAAAACAGAGTGGAGAGGAGAGAAAACTGTGGAAAGAGAATCGATGAACTTTAGGCATGGTTTATCTCGCCTCATTTCAGCCATCTAAAACATAGATCCAAACTAGTTCACCTTAGGCTGCCCTATGGCGAATGGCCAAAAAAAAAAAAGAAGCCCAAGGTAGGGAGACATCCTGTGCTAGGACTTATATGTAAGGGAGACACGGCGAAAAAAGGAATGTGGGTAGGTGACACCAGACACCCAATTTTGCCTGGAGTCCTCCAGGGTGGGTCCCACCCTCTATATTGCTAGGATCGTTTATTATCTAGGTTTCATTGTCATGTTTTTTGAACACATTAAGTATTTACTGGTTTATTAAAATTTGCCTTGAAAACTATTATCAGTCATTTATCAGGATTTTACCTATACAGCATCACACCAATGCTTTTGCAGGACATTCCCAAATGCTGAACCACTGAAAAATGCCTGTGCTACAACAGTGGGTTAAGCTGCAAGAAGAATTTTAGTAGTTTCATGAACATTGCCTTAGCAGCTCCCTGTCTCATTGCACACACCTTTAGCCTCTCTACCAGAATGTGCTGCTCTCAGAATGGATGAAGGCCTCCATCTTTCGGCTCCCGGAGCGTTCTCCCTTTATCTTCCTGTCAGCTTGTCTCCCTAAGCAGTTTGTAACAACTGACCTTCAATTTCCCAGAAATCAAAACATGTAAGGGTATTTGCTAACTGTTGTATCGCTTTGAAGACTATCTCTGTCAAACCAAAGTTTGCACCTTGTCAAAACCAGAACCGCTGACACTAAGAAATTGTAATACTGTCCTTCACTTAATGTCTTGGGAATGCTGACGGGGATGGATTGTGCACTTTGTTTACTTATTTATTTATTTTTGCTTATTTTGCACATAGCTTCCTATTAAGTTAATCAGCCTAATACTACAGGGACTGTTCATAATTCACCACAGATATAGAGCAATGGGATTTCAGTGACCAAGGCAAGAATAATATGAAATGTCAACAAAAATGCAATGTCCAAGAAATTTTGATCAGAATTTTAGATTAAACATTAATGCATAGTAACTTCATATCTGTCATAAATTTCAGTGTACTTCTAAGGCACTCATAAAAAGTGAGCTTATAAAAATCCCACTTAACCTCCTCAAAAATCCAATTTTGCAATTCTTTCATTATTATAGATGCTTATTAATAGGGTAACCTGATAGAAAAAATGCTGAGTGACTTCTACTGGTTCTTATCCCTTCTAGTACTACTAATCCCCTCAAATACTGCTATATTGTGTGTCCTACAAAAATCCCGTCTACATCTCACCAGGGGTCATAACAGAGATTCAAAATTATGCAAACTTATATACAAAATTAATCATAATCAGCATTTTGAACTGGCTTGTTAATTTAGGTTTTTATGTTAATTTAGCTGTGTATTAATTTTGTCATGCAATATTTTCATGGGCTTTTTTAATAACCACATACCAGATGGTGTTCCCCTAAAACTACCCATTTTAAACCACTTACATTTAATCTTTTCAAAGGTAAATTTAGTTATATCAATTTTTACCTTGAAAAATGGCTTCCAAAATATATTAAAGTAGTAAAAGTAGACAAATTAGCAAAAATGAGAGCTGTGTAAAAATGCTGAGTATTTGTGTACTTAAACGTATCCTTTATGTAGAAGGCAGCAAAGGCTTGGATGTCTTATTTGTTTTAACTGTATGCTGTAACTTTCCCATATTCATGGATTTTCATAGTGCATTTTATTTTTCATCTCACTCCCTGTTTTCAGCTATTTCACATCAAATTGCAATCACCTAGTACAGAAAACAAGGACTAGCTGGCCCCTTATCTTATAACAGTTCCTTATGAAGGGCAGCCAATAACAAAACAAAAAAACCAAACCAAAACAAAAAATTACAACCAAATGTCAAGAGTATGGGCTCAGAAAGAAAACAGAAAACAACTCTGATAATGTTAATATTAGCCACAATATTTGCATCCTGAAGGCACTTAAATCTATGCTTAACTTTATATACCAAATTAATAACTTTATTGAGTTGTGAGAAATTACTCCCATGAATAAAATTTAATGTGCATAAATGTATAAAGAGGTCAGGGTATTCATTCCCTTTCTATTACAGATAATTTTAATTTTCTTGAATGTCGGCTGTGAACACATCCCAGCTTTTCTGCATCCATTGTCATGGTTCTGCACTAAAAGCACGACAGGTTGTCATTGAAGAATAGAGTAAGAAAAAGGTTCTCTGTTCTCATTTTCATTATTGTTCTCTCCTTAGTTAACTTGGGAAAGTAATTTAACATCTTTGTGTCTATGGAATGTAGTTACTGGGACATCTTTTGAAACACTTCAAATCTATAGTTGAAAAAGGTATTATTTGATATAGTATCATAAATACATTACATGAGAGAAGAGTAAAATGGAAAAAAGGAAAAACTATTTAAAAATAAACAGTTACAATGAAGGGGGTGGGGGGGGGATAAAATAATGCAAGTTTGCTTCGTTTTGCTTCATTCACAGTGTCTGGACGTTTTCTCCCTCATGAAACTGAACTTCAGTGAATTGCTTTCACTCCCCATCCCTCATTCCTATGAAAGAGATGATCATAACACAAAATGAAACAGAGAACAAAGTGACACGTACGTTGGCAGTGGTAGAGATGTGCCAAATACTGAAAAAATAAGGAAAAAGAACACTTAATTCAAACTGAATGGCAGCCCTCCCAGAGAAAGAGTGTGCATACATTCCTTACTCATGCAACCTAGTCCATTGTGTTTTATCCCTATCCCTGCGCAATCACTGATTAGAGGGTTTTATACAGAAGGTTTTATACAGAACAGTACATTACCTGGGTTGTCTGTGACTATGTGATAGTATGCTTTAACCACTTCCAAAACTCAACCCCATAAGATGTGTTCTGTTCAGGCCTCCATGATCATACCAGTATACCCCAGGCATATCCAGAGCATAGAAAACAAGGAGTCTCCAGACATTATACTTCTGCCACAAGCTCTTGCAGCATGCCTGTAAAAACCTGCTCTGGGATATATCTGACAGATCTACCCTGTATCACTGCATGGGAGACACTATTTAATTTTGTACCAGCATCTTTGAAGCAATTTGGAAAGAGAGGAAGAAACCTGGGCTGGTGAGTTTTGCCTCTCCCTTCCCACTGTCTTCCAAAGGCCTGTTGGTGTTGACATGTGAAACTGAAGATATGCTCTATCTACAGATTGTAGATTCATCTCACCCGAACTCTTGAGCACAGTAGCTCAGCCGCCACTCTCCCACCTTTCATGACTAAGACACATCAAAATGTCCTGTGGTTACCTTCATCACTGTCTCTTTTGAATAAAGACTAGAAAGCTGCTCAAACTACAGACACCCAAAGACACATCACAGACCATGCAGAGGAAAGAATGATGAGGCAGAAAGTCCTTTTCTGGACTGGCCATGTGAATGAAGTGTGTGTGCACATATGGTTCTAGATATGTAGGAAGCAAAAGATTTAAATGAAGGCATTCCTTCATGACGTCTGTTTAGGAGACAGTACTGTGTACATTTTATTTTTTTGAAGGAATTTGGAATATAGTACAGTGAAATACCTTCACTGTGACTCATGGAGCTCATGGCCAAAGAACTGCAAAGAGCTACTGGGACCTAGTGTTCAGTTTCTCAGTGCCCCGTGGTTCTTCACAGCAGCTGCTCAAGGTATCGTTAGAGGACTCTACCAACCCACCCAGCTTCAGCTCTGGAGTGAGCACTGACTGCTAAGTCAGCAGGGAAGATGAAGATTGGAAGAAAGTCAACATAATCAAGAGACAGGTTTCTTGCTAGAAACCCCTTGAATTCATTTGTAGAACTATTATATGGCCCTAAGCTTATAGAGAATCAACCAAAGGATGTCATAACTAATCTCCTCCTCAAGGTAATGCCGCAAATCAAAACAAGATTTGTCCATTCAGGTTTTTACACAAAAAGAAAACTTCACAGGGCTGTCTACTTTCTTTAAGGAAAAAAACACAAGCAAACAATAAAAGTCCTTCCCCTGAACTTAAAGTTCTTTTCCTGCATTTGTTGTTTTTACCTCACAGTGTGTCCTGTAGCTTGGCTCCTCACCCATTATGGGGCTGGGCCTCCAAGAGTTTGCTTTGACATTGGTCCAAGACAAATCTGTAAAAGTGCATATCTGAGATGTGTACCTGAGGCAGAATGCAATCCACATCCATCTTGGTTGCCTACTGACTAATCAATACAGGGGGTTGCAACAAACTGTGATACTCTTCAGTCCAAAGACAATTCCTGTCAATTCCCATTCCTTAGAGTCATCTTACATGGAAGACACATAAAGCTGGGGAAAAGCCAAGAATAGTTCATTTTTTTCCTCCATGCTATACAAACATAAACAATGGAAACATCCAAGGTGGAAAAGTCTGGAACAAGAACCTGGCTATTGTCCTGCAGGATGGCCTGGTTGATTTGTTGAGTGGGAAGGGAAAGAGGGGCCAATAGCCAAAATCCTGGTGCTGCAGAATTTTCTAAAAGGTCCTCTTTTTCCTGTACATAGGCCCTACACAGGTATCTTTGGCACTGCATTCGAAAATGCTAAAGAGAAGAACACTGTAATAAGACAGGGCATCTGCAGCTGCAGGGAATACTTAAGAAGTCAAACATTGCTGTGATCAGAGTAGGGTAAATATTTAGTAGTTGCCAAGACTGCTAATCCAGTGCTTTCCAGATAATTTAATTGTATGTAAGTATACTCAATTCTTTAAAAATATTTGTGTGTTCATTGGTGTATTATAAACTGTTACCATAAAATACACTAGAACAATTTCCTTTACTTTTATTTCTGACTAAAAATACTAATGCTGTTTTGCCTTGTATGTCTGTCACTACAGGAACTCGATTAATCCAATGGTCAACAATTTGTTTGTCCATTGCTGTTGCTTAGTCAAGCAGCAACTGTCAAGTCAAACAGTGAAGGACAATACTTAGAATTTTGTGTCATGGGCTGAATGTGCAATGTTCTCAATGGCAAAATGCTGTTGGGAGAAAAATAATTCTGACACACCTACTTAGGTGAAATATTTTTGAACTACTTTATTTCCCTTCTCATTTCAGGTAATCGTGCCCGTTTCCCTCTTCACTTATTTCTCCATCTGATTTGTCAGGAAACATAAGAACTGTGTATGTTTCACAGTCATCTCTTTATTCCAAACTCTCACATTTTACATTTATGTTTACCTTATTACCAAACAGCTGGAATAAAAAGCAAGTGAGCAAGTGTTTTAACTTACAAAACAATAAGTTAAGATAAAAATGGGGAACATGCTTTCTTTAAAATGAAAAAGAAAGTAGTTGATCTGTTGGAAAGACTCCAGAGGAGAGACATTAAGTTGATGACAGGACTGGAACACCTTTCCTATAAGGAAAGGCTGAGAGAGTTGGGGTTATTCAGCATGGAGAAGAAAAGGCTTTGGGGAGACCTTATTACAGCTTTCCAGTACCTAAGGGGGCTTAAAAAGGAGGGACAGTGACTTTTTATACAGCATATAGTGACATGACAAGGGGCAATGGTTCTAAACTGAAAGAGGGAAGGCTTAGATTAGATGTTAGGAAGAAATTCTTTACTCAGATGGTGGTGAGGCACTGGAATTTGTTTACTAGAGAAGTTGTGGACTCCCCATCCCTGGAAGTGTTCAAGGCCAGGCTAAATGGGGCTCTGAGTAACCTGGTCTGGTGGAAGGTTCCCCTAATAGCAGAAGAATTAGCAATTTTACTGTTAAAAAATGCATATGATTAACAATGGAGCTTTACAATAATTTTCATTTTGAGCCTATAGAAACAGTTCAGATTTCTTATATATTAAACTTGCCTCTATTCCTCTTTCTTTGCAACAACCACAGTTTTAAAGTTTCCTAATTAACATCCTGTGTCCAAAAATACAACAGGAAGAAAAATCCACATGAACATTTAAAAAAATACGTTTTCATAAGAGATATGGTTTCTCTATTAAAACCACAGAGGTAGTAGGACTTTGGTGCAAAAGTTCAACTTCATAATTAATGCCAGTTGGTAACTCACAAGACATGCCACCTACATCCTTATTTCTAAGTGCTCAGTAGCAGTTACTATATTAAAGTTAATTGCTCAATGGAGTTTTGCATAATAAAGATCAGACTGAAGAAAATGTGCATATTCAGAATCATAAAGAGTTAATTAATCAATAAGCAATTTAAACAAGTACTCATTATTGTATCACAAACGAAACCTTTTAAACAACCAAAAAAATGAACTTACGGTGAAGTTCTATCAGTTACATTTAAATTGTGAAGATTATTACTAATTATTAAATATATAGTTAGCGAGCCAGACCTTTGCAGATTGTGCCCCTTGTTCTGCTCTCAAGTGGACATTTCCAACTGTGGCCATGTATGTCAGTGCAGAGTTTTATTATATCTCATGTCTATTTTTAAATTTTATTCTAGCATGGTAAAAATCGCTTCTACACCACTTTTTAAGTTTTAACGAGACATGTCCCTGGCCCCAGAGGATTCATAGCTTTAAAGAAACTTGTTAAGACATGTTGGAAGACAATAACTCAAGAAAGGAGACAAAGGCAGAAGAGTACTGCATTAATGAAGACAAGCAGAGAGAAGGAGAACCCAGAAAATCATCTCTGTTTTTAACAGACCAGCAGTAAAAAAGAAAGACATTGACTCCTACAAGTCCTTCTACAGCAACATTTGGTAGGGTAGGTATCGGAACCCTTCATATGAACTGGTATGTGAATTCCTGACTTTAAGTGTGCCACATACCTCCTGAATTCAGGAATGCTTGTAAAGACTCATCTTAAATCATCACCTCCCAAGCATGTGATCAATGGTCAGTTATCCATACTTTTGATTTTTGGTAATTTACAGCAGGGCTGTAGTGGCAGATTGTTTCCAGGCATGGAGGATCCCAGAGCACACACACTGGACTTGCCTATGCTGTTCCAAGCCTGCGGCTGACAGCAGCTACATACAGGAACTGGGTGGTGGTTTTCAGCCATGCACCATTGCCATGCTGGAGGAGGGGAGCTGCAAGCACTGCAGCAGCACAGAGATCCTGCCTGAGCCTCAGCACGCCCCTGGGTTTCTGCCAGGCATGAAGCTGGCATGCAACCCCTGCCTGCATCCATCTGCTTCCTGGGGGCAGGAAGAGTCCGAACACAGCCTGCCCTCAGACATGCAGACAGCATCTTGCAGGAGGGCATGAGAGTGGGACCCCACTGCTGCAGTGATGCCCTAGTCCAACTTGGTGTGGGGCCACTGGAAACACCAAGAGATACAGGGTGGAAAGTGAAGATGGAAACAGGGTCAGAAAAACTATGCTGCTAAAAGGAAAAGACATGGAGACAGATGTGGACATTCTTATGATTGCTTACTAGGACTTGGGAGGATATGCCCTCAGCCCCAGACTGAAAGGACTGGATCTTGCATCAGAGACCTTCCTCAATGGGTTCAAAGGCACAACTTAAGTATGTCTTGTTACAAATGGCAGGTCTCTAGAGAGAAATGTTATAAAATCTCTGACTTCCATTCAAATTAGACACAAAAACAGATTTAGGGAAGGGGATACCCAAAGACACTGGGAAGTCAAACAGAGAATTAACTTTACCAGCTCACTATAACAGATTGCAGAAATAAGGTTTATCTCACATAACCTCAGACATTTACATCAGAACAGGGAAAAGAGCAACTATCAGCATGTGAATTATCTAACTTACTTCTAGGATCCACAGCAATATTAAATGAAAAACATTATAGAATCATCTGTTTCCATTTGTTGACCACACCAGAAGAATAAGCAGCCCAGATATACACATCTATGTTTAAGCTGTCATCCATTTATCTACATTTTAGCAGTCTGTCCAAAATTGGCTAGAGGGATTACAATGCATATCCCATTGATGGGCCAGTTTTCTGAGGAATGGTGGGGAGAAAGGGACGGAGAAATACTTCCATATTGAAGGAACAGTCAAGGAAGGAACCTTGTTCTTCACTGTCAGATGTTTTTGGTAACTTAGGAAAGTTGCTGTTTAAATAAACAATATCCTTGAACTTTTATCTATATTTTCACATAGCTGAAACAATACTGTTCTAATCGAATTCAAAGAGCAGTAATAGATTGTAAAATTAGAATATGAAAAATATTCTAACAATGTAGATGCTTATAGGAAGCCAGTAGCACAGGAGTAAGAGAAGCATGAGAAGAAATACTGAATGCACAGAAGAGAAGAAAGACATGGAAATACATGGTTGAGAGAGAAAAATGAGTGCAAGAACTATATAAGAAAAAAAATTAGGCAAGGCTGTGCAAATGGGATGAAAGTATTGTATTAAATATATGAAGAGAGAAGAAGCCAGTGGAGGCATATAAAAGACAGGAAGAAAAGAGATTATAACAGCTTTTTGTCAGTATATTTGAATATCGTGTTTTAGTAGTTTCATCATTAAATATTTCTCAGTCTCTTCCTCTCACATATTTAAAATGGGTATAAAATAGAAATATGTTCATATCTAAGCATTTTACAGAAAACAGGCTACTGATTTTTTTAACCCTGTGTCACATTTGAACATACAGCATAGGGTAGTGTTTGAAACTATCTCCATTTGTTGGCTTCCCTTCTGCAAGGTAACCTACTTATTTTTAAAAGCCTGGTATTTAATACACAAAATATAAAGCACAGACAAAAATCTAATAAGCAAAAATAAAGTCTATGAACAATCACATTATAAATACCTTTACCAAGACCAAACATATTTTGAAGCTGAGTTGCTCCGTGTGAAGGTGACACCCTCTAAAATTAATGAAATGTACAGCTAAGCCAGTTTTAAGGAACCTGTACTGAGCCATCCATTCAGGATTTGTTTCAAGCACACAAACGACTTTATCAATTATGACTCTCAGGACCAGAATCCATACTGATTAATTCAGCATAGATCTGCTGACTTCAGTGACACTACTTACATTTACTGTGATAGCAGTCAGCAATGTTCATCAAGAACAGAACAATAAATCATTCACCAGAAATTTTCAGTTATATCACTTCAATAAAAGGTCTAGGATTCACTGATTAACAACGGTGAAATAATAGATTCAAGTGTGCATACAGGAAGGGAGAGAGAAAGACAAAAGAGAGAAAGAAAGGGAGAAATAGAGGGGGAAAATATTCCAGTGCAATCAGACACTATTGGCAGGAGAGGACCAAGAACATTGCCAGAATTTATGAAAGACAAAAACCTATGGCTCTTAGCAGTAGGTCTGATACATTTGGTGTAGATGCTCTATACTGTGTTGGGGTCAATTCCCTTTATTTATTGGCCTTTTTTGATTCAGTGGTAGATAGCTACATAAATTAGTACAGCTCTGTAATTTCCTTCCACTTACTCACCCATAGTTATTTATCTTTAAAAACAACAATAAAAACCCACCCTCCAAATACTCTTATCTTGTGCCTGATAATTTGGGAACTACTTTTCTTGCAATCTCTCATATTTTGTATAGTGCAGTCAAAATGTGTCTCTTCAGAATGATGACAGCCACCTGCAACTCCTAACAGTAATATCCCACATTTTCACAGAATATTTTGCCCTTCGGTAATATAAATGTACTCCTCTCCTCTCACTCTTCAGTTTGAGCCCAGAGTATGTATCAAGAGCATGATTCTATTCTCACATATGTTTTACACTGATACAAGGCCATTGATATGAGCTGAGCTACTGCCAACATACAACTAACACAGGTTTTATATTTCTTTAGAATATTAAGTAAACTCGGCTATTTCTCTAAAACTCCATGCCAAAAGACTAATACAATGCCCTGAAACACATATTTAAACACATCCAAAAAGCTGCATTTCTTAAAATTTGAATGATACATTCACATCTGTTTTTCCCAAGCAGTTGAGCTTCACAGCACCTCCTTGCAGAACTATGCGCCATGAACCCTTTATTGACATTCATATGAGAAGTCCCTGCCATGTCAATAAGCAGCATTTGACATTCATGACTTCGGCTGTTACTGTGTGATGTTTCCTCTTTTTCAGGTATTTTAATAATTTTTTTACAATATCATGTCAAAAGCGCGTCTGACATATACATAAACTTTTAAACAAACTGCTTCAATGAAACAATTTACTCTGGACACCCACCATGCAGCCAAGGAAGTGATTTGGTCAAGAGAGCATATTTTTTTTCTTCTCCCAAGTACTCTCTTCCAAAACTATAAAGTATGTAGTTTATTCCCAATTCTAAAACATTTGTTTAGCTTAAAATAAGCCTTGCCCGTTCAATCAAATTTTAGATACTGGACAATTTTAGAATAGGACATAGCTTCTTCCTGCTTTAAGACATGGGGAATTGCAGATGATGATAAGTATATGTTGTGTTTACAAAACTAACGCTGTTTAGATAGAGAAAAAAGACCTTGAGAATTTCCTCCCTGGGTCTCAGCTTATCTGAATCTGGACTATATCCTCAAATTTTTAAATGTGAGCACTCACTTTAGGCAATTATGAGCACTCAGCCAATGTTTTAAAACTGAAATAGATGTCCTGACATTCTGAACAATAATGTTCAGTGCTTGATTCCAAATTTCAACCAATTCCAGGATCTGCACCTCTGAAAATCTAGCTCTCCTTCAGTATTAAAATATCCAAAAAGAGTGAAGATGAAAACAGTCATACCAGCCCAAACTAAAGTTTTATCCAGCCCCCCATTCTGTTTCAGAAGTGACTATAAATGCTGAAG
>QWTY01039593.1:895-13525 GCA_008033365.1 Pseudorectes ferrugineus
GTCAGCAGGGCCCAGCCAGCTGTGTCGGAATGTCACGCTCTTGTCACCCTCGCTGGGTGGAAGATTTGGCATCCTTGGTCAGCCCCGAATGCGGAGGTGACACTCTGCTCTTGTCCCTCACACGTTGGCAGGGTGATGCCAGCTTGATCCAGAGCCATGTCCAGGTACCTGAAGCACTTCACGGTGGTGGGCGACGACCCCGTGCAATGGAGCAACGACTATCGGAAATGGGAGGAGGAGGAGGAGGAGAAGCAGCCGGACTCGGAGATCAAGCTGGAGCCCCCCAGGAGACACATCTCCTTCCAGTACATGATGAAAAAGCTCTTCAGCTCACACAGGTTTCAGGTGAGGCACAACAAACCCAGGCCAAGGGCGCCTGTGACAGCAGAGCCGCTGTGGGACGGAGCTCAGGGAGCAGCACTGAGCTCGTGAGCCCCCACGGTGCTGCAAGAGCAGCTGCTGCTTCCGAGCTGAGCCGTCCCGTCGGAACAGAGCTGCTCTGCTGCAGGTGCAGATGTTTCCTGAGAGGAGACAAGCCCCAGTGCACAATCACCACGGCTCTGGCACGTGCTCTCCTGCAGCTCCCCGAGCCCCGCACGCCAAGCAGGGTCTGGTGGGGAGCCAGGTGGAATAACCATTCAGGGCAGCAGGGGTGGGAGTCCTGTGTGGGAGCAATGGAAAGCTCCACGAAACACAACCGTGGGCATTGGGGTGTGTTTAGCTCAAGGGCTACGTTGGCTCCTCTTGCTCGTCTGTCCGTACTGGGAGGGGATTCATGTCAGTTCTTCTCCTCCAACAGATCGGGATTGTCTGCTTGGTGATCCTGGATGCCTTGTTGGTTCTCGGGGAATTGCTTATGGATTTGGAAATCATCCGTCCGGACAGATATCATATAACCCCAAAGGTAAACTGTGGGGAAATGTCAACATGAACAGCAGTTCCCTCCCTTTGGTGGCTCCAAGCCCCCTGGACAGGCTGGGCAAGGCAGGCCCTGGACCTCTGGCCTTATTGAGCTGGTGTTTCCAGAAGAAAAGTCCTCATCCCTTCTCCTTGTAGAGCCAAACCAGAGGTGCCCTCAAGCAGCAGAAGCTTTCCAGCCTGCCCTGCCTGTGTGCACACTGCGGGGCTTCCTGGCTTAAACTTGTGCTCTTTTCCCAGGTTTTCCACTACCTCTCCCTGTCCATTTTAACCATCTTCCTGGTTGAGGTGGGGTTTAAAGTCTTTGTCTACCGCCGGGAGTTCTTCCACCACAAGTTTGAGGTGCTGGACGGGATTGTTGTTGTCGTGTCCTTCATCCTCGACATCGTCCTCATCTTCCGGGAGCACGAGTTTGAGGCCGTGGGGCTCCTGATCCTCCTGCGGCTCTGGAGGGTGGCCCGGATCATCAACGGTGGGTGCACGGCCGGGCTGGATTTGCTGAACTTCCCTGAATTATCTGGGCTTTGTTCTCTTCTCAAACCCAACCCTGCAGGTCTTGCTCTCCCAGTGAACTTTAATCAGGCTGCAGTTTCTTTGTAGCAGCAATAATCTGCTGCTTGTGTTGGTGCGATGTCTCTGTGATGAGTGCACAGCAGCCAGGCACGTTCCCCTAAAAAAACCCCATAATCTGTTCCTGCACCCTTCTCCTGAGAGAGATGGCTCGTGTTCTGAATTTCCATTCTGGGATCCTTTTGGCAGGGGAGCCCCTGTCTTCCTGAATCTGCTGCTACAGCAGAGTAGGTTTTAATGCTCTGTTCTGCTGTGACTCCATCATCCCCTTCAGGGATGCTACAGGGAATGTCCTGATCTCACTCTGGATCTTTCTTGCTTGAATTCAAAGGGTTTGCCATAAAAAGAGAAATAGAAAATGTCCCTGAATCAGACTTTAGTGATTTCACTGTTGTAACTGTAAATTGTTGCAAAGAGATGTAAATTCAGACACATCTGAAACAAGCGTAGCTGCAAACATTTTCTTCCTTCTTGGGGAAGGAATTTTGGGATTCCAAAGTATATGGCAATGAGATGATCTCAAATTCCTGCACGAAACCTCAGCTCACGTTCTGTCCTGTGCCTGTGTGCTCACTTTTGGTGGGTGCTCTGTATTTGACACAGCTGGGAGCAGAGGAGGGGATTGCTGGGGCTGTGTCCATTGCCCTCAGCCCCTTTCAGTGAGGAGAAGGTGCCTCAGCTGCAGCCAGAAAGAAGAGAGATATGAGAGCAGCTTGTGGCTTTCCTTAGTTCCGAGTGAAAGTCAGAGAGAAACTGGATTTGCGTGCAGCCACGGGAGCCTCACTTCACAGCAGAAAATCGGGACTGCAGTTACAAGTAAATCCCCTTATCCCTGGGTGCTCCAGGCTCCCTGCCAAGCTTTATGCAATGTCCACCTGCTCGGAGCAGAAAGGGACAAAGGGAATGTGCCCCACGCTGGGGTGTTGGGTGTCAGTGCCTGGGCACGCTTCCTGCCCATGTTATCAATGCAAATGAGCAGCAGCTTGCCTTGTCCTCGAGAATTGAACCCCCAGAGCCCAAACCGGTGCCTGGAGCACTGGAATCAGCCACGATCCAGAGGAGCTGTGTCAGAAGGGAGAACGTGATGTTCTTTGTGCTCTCATCAAGCTGCTTTGTTTTATTTTTTGGGAAGAAAATGTCTCCAGTGTGGGGGTTGAGTTCGGTGCTTAGAGGGCAGTGACACCTCTGCCGTGAGGAGACACTGCCTGCTCTCACTGCAGCTGTGCAAGGTGAAGCCAAAGCCTTGTGGACCTGGGGATGTGCCAGGTCCTGTTCTGCCAGGCTGGAGCGATCGGCCCAGGGGCTGCAGGAGCCCTGTGCCCCAGGCCTTGCTCTGCTGTCACACCTAAAACTGCTAAAACACAGCAAAGCTGCCCCAGCTGCACCCCTGGGCTCTGCCAAGGGAGCAAATTCAGATTCAGGATTTGAATGACAGTCAGAGTGATTAATTCAGCTCTGAGGCCAGGCTGCCTCTCCCCAGCAGAGCATCAGTATCTGAATCCCTCCGGTGGCTGATTTAAAACCCTTCCTCATTAAGAAAAGCACTTGGGAAGGGTGGTTGAAGATGACAGAAGCTGAGCTGGAGAGGAACACGTTTAACTCCTTGAGCACGGAGCCCGTGTGCTGTGAACTCCTGCCCGTGGCTGTTTTACAATGTAAAGCAAACCCACTGTGAATTGTTCCACAGGAATAATTTTATCGGTGAAGACCCGCTCGGAACAACAAGTGTCCAAGTTAAAGCAAGCAAACCTGAAACTTGCCACAAGGGTGGAACAACTGGAACACAGCTGTGCAGAGAAGGTAAAAAAACACTTTTAATTTGGGTTTACCTGCTGCTGGGGATCCTTGTGCAAGGTTGGCACTGTTGGCTTGGTTTCCTCATTGGAAAGTGTGGGGTGAGCTGGGCTGAAGCAGCACAGCCCTGCCTGCGCCTCCCTGGGCTGCTCCTCCTCAAAGGAAGGATGTCCCTACCTCTGTCCTACTTCTTTTGGCCAGGTTGTCCTGTTTTCCTGCAGCAGGAGATACATTATAGCAGTGGGAAGAGCTGTGGGAACCTGGGAAGCTGCTTGCAGGCCGTTAATGATTTGAATTTTGTCTCCTACAGGAGCAAGAAATCGAGAGGCTGAACAACATATTGAAACAGCATGGACTCGTCAGCCAGCAAAAATAGGAGGCCAGTTTTCCAAGGTGGGAATTCTGCTTGGAGATTGCAGTGTTGGAACCTGCCAGCTTGACCTGAAAGGTTTTTCTGTCTCTTTGCTTCCTCTTGTATTGTGTTTTCTGTAAACGTTTTCTGTTTGACCCCACTTTGATCAGACCTTGGGATGGCGAAAATAGTTCTACTGGAAAATTAATCACACACAATCCCTGTAAACAGCAATTTTTTTTCCTTTGTTGTACAGTTGTACAGTCAAAACTGCAAAATAATTTAATAAAGACACATCTTTACAAGCTATACATCTAGAAAAGTACCACTTATTTAAAATAATTTCATTTTTTTCTGTGATAATATTCTTGGTTTGCAACAAACTTGCAGTATAAATGATAAGAACCCAGGCTGAAAAGGTCATTTCTTCTCCACCAGCTGCCTGTTCTTCAATACTTCTCTTTGCCAACCATTCTTTTCGTACTGTTGGTAGTTTCCTCATTTCTGTTGCTGCTTGTGCCACTTTGTTATTTATATAACATTCATTTCAGAAACACCAACACACCACTCCTTTCCCTGACAAAGAAATCAGCCCCAAAATAGAGGCAAACATGTGCCATCTTACGTCAAACAATGCCTTGTTCCAGCAGCAGATCCCAGTTCTGATACTGCATTCCCTCATCTCTTCTTCCCTTTTTTCACTGTTCCTTCACAGCCCGTGGGGCTGCAAAGTCCTTTGTTTCCACAGCTCATAAATCCATGTATTAAAAGAACTGGAATATAAGAACAGATGTAGGTGAGTGCACTGCTGGGAACAGTCAGACTCCAGAAAAGCCATGAAAAAGCAAATTCTAAAGGGCCAGGCTGGCGTTTGAACTTTTTCAGGTACTAAGGTGTCCCTGTGGAGAGGCTGTTTGAGAGCTGAAGAGTGAGGTTTAAGAAGTGGGAATTCTGAGAGCTGGTGACTGCAGCAGGTGTCTCCCATGGATTTCAGCCCCGCTCAGCTGGAAGGGTCACTGAGCTTTGCTGAAAGCACAATTCAACTGTTCAGATTTTTTAAAAAAAGGTAATTAATTAGTGGTGTGGGGAAAATAGCCAGAAATATGTGGCTTATTCATCTATGCAAGGAGATAAAGCAGAGGCCTTATCTAATAGCACATGATGACTTTAATTAGCAATTTAGCTCTGCTGTTATGGGATAATGAACCTGCTTTCCCTGTGTGTCCCTGTGCTCTTCCCTTCCCCTCCTGCCTCTGTTGGGCAGGCTGGGGCTGGATCCCATGTGCTGGAGCAGTGGTGGCTGTGACTGGTCCAGAGCCAGAGCCACCAGCAAGTTCAAACTGAAACCTTTTTCCTCTCTGCAGAGTTATAACTGGGTACTTTCCACCTCACAGGGGTTTCTTCACCCTAACCCTTCTGAGAACCCTCACAAGGTCTCGCCCTTCCTCTCTTGGCCAATTTTAGCCCAGTATCTACAATTTAGAAGAAAGTGATGGCCTATCACAGTGACAGGATAAACAATGGACTAAAAATAAGAAAAAGCAGAAATACAGCTTTTTTTTTTTTTCAGATGCATACTTACCTCAGACAAATGGATAGAAAAAATCAAAGGGTAACTTGATGTTAATGGTGGGCCAAGCTTTGTAGCCTGGCTCTGCAGGTGAAGAAATGTCAGTGAAAACCACAGAAGTTGTTATAGGAATAATCCTTTCCCTTCCTGAGGGAAGCTGCAATGAAAATACAAACAGGACTTAGCTTCAGCCTTCTCTTTGTACAGCTGTTTTATTTAGTCTGGGTTATATTGTCAGCTGCTATTTGTTAAAAAGGGTTGGGGTTTTTTTTTTCATACACAGTTCCATGTTTCTTTCCATAAATGATGTACAGATTTTTACTGAAGTGTGTTTTGGCAGGGAGCCTGCAGTTGTGCTTGAGCTGGAAGAGAACTGCTGGGTGTAATTCTAACGTGAAGTGCTGCTTTTAGATAAAGAGATTATCTGGGTCACTGTCACACAGCTGATACCCAAGGAAAACAAGCCACTTGTTTTATCTTAAATCCTGTAATTTAATGACATACCTGCTTCAGTGTGGTGGTAGTGATTGTGGCTGTGACATTCACTATCCTGGCTTGGGGATTGACCAGGGATCCATATTTAGTCCACTTCACTTCTATTCCCAGGGACACTGGTATTTGGCATGAGCTCTGCAAGGTGTTAGAAATCATCTCATTGTCTGCCTTATGCAGAAGCCACTACAGTAATTAATTATTCATGTCATTAAAAGGGCAGGATGTCCCCAGAAAGCTCACTGGGGAGTTACCAGAGCAGCTGGACCTGGCTCTGTTGCTGGGCAGTACAAAATCCTGAACTCTGCCAGGGCAGAATTTTGAAGGCTACAATCTTAAATATTTTATGCATTTCTTCTTGAACTATCACACTTGTGGTTACAGAAACCATTCACTCTTTAGTTGCAGAAGCGTGCAAGAAACCATCCACAATCTTATATTGTGCTTCAAAGGATTTTCTCTGTCTTACCCTGGCCTGGTGTAAGAGGGGAAACACAGTTTCTGTTCCTTCACTCTTTCACCTCTGGTGCTTCATCCTTAGAAGAACAACACTCTAACCTGTGTTTAAACAACTCATTTTATACCCAAGTGTTGCCCTGATCCACAGCTGAGGTGCCTGGGTACCAGCTTGATTAAACATAACTTCCACAGCAAGAGTGAAACTCCTCATCTGTGAATATTCCACAAGTTCCCTCCAGCTTATTTCTGTATTCCCAGCCCCATTTTTTCCCTCCAGTTGGTTCCTGCATTTTGAGGGTGTGAAGCTGAGCTGATGCTGCAGCACAGGCACAGATCTCGTGAGGGTGGAGGGGTGGAAGTGGTTTTAACTTTCACCTGTTCTGAGATGTGGAGCTGAGTTATTGGCACCCAGTCGAGCACATCCTGGGCTTGAGAATTCCCAAATGAGGCCACGTACTCGGGAAAGCTTTGGCCCTTCAGCACATCAAGGAGGGTCTGAGCCAAAGGCTGGCATTTCATAGCTGCTGTAATTCTTCCAGAAAACACACAAAAAAAGAGATGAGTTACAGCAAAACCCATTGGTTTGGCACAGTCATCATTCCTCCTTGCTCTCTGCTCTGTTCAAGCCTTCTGGCTACAGTTGCTAATGTACACAATCTTTCCAAGAGAAAGACCATTGTTAATTAAATGACATTTTTTATAATTAAATACACCATTCTCAATACTCCTCCAGCTGTATAAATGGCCCAGGACCTGAACAGAGCCTAAGGGAAAGGGTTGTCAGAGGGTTAAAAGCATTAAATTTAAAAAAAAAATGACTTCTTACCGTAACTTACAGCCTGATATCATGTTATAACCAAATAATACTGGGGCTCTGGCTCCCTGTGCTGCCAGGCAGTCCTGGGTGGATGTGCTCTGCAGAATGGTGAGTTGGCTGTGTTTGTTACTACTCTGAATGATGCCAGATGTAACACACAGTTAAGGGAAATTAAATGCTTGATGGATATCCTGACAAAAAAAGAATTCTTAATCATATCCTTAAAATATAGCTGCAAATGCTATAATAGCTCAAGACTCCTCTCACAGTGTGAAAAAGCACCAGAGTGTGCAATGAAGGGCTAAATGTACCTCACTACACAGTCCCAGGAGATTGCAGTCAGGACTGAGTCATTCCCTCCTAAAACACAGCCAGAAAAGCACATTTTTATTTTTGGTAGAGAACAGATGTATTTCATAGATGTCCGTGCTAGAAAGGGTTGGTGAAGATTGACCAGAGCAAGTGCAGCAAACAGAAATCCAGCAGGGAAAGGATATCCTCGAGGCCGGAATCCTGCTCTGACAGGCAGCCCAACAACGTAACCAGGATTGCCACTGAGAGGAACTGGCTGTGTATTTTCCTGCAATGCAAACAGAGTATTAATTCTTATCCTGCACTGAAGTGGTTGGAAAACACAGAAATATTTCAGTTATTTCAGGATTATGACCCGCCTTGAACAATGATGGTAAGACTGTAAGTAAGGCTTTGCTTTCTCCATTATAGTCACAAGCTGGGGCTTGTAAATGTGACAGACTTTGGAGGCCTTTATTGCCCAGCTCTGAAATGCTGCCTCATCTGGGTATCCAGGGCAAGTTCTATTTTACCTTGCTGCTAACAATTGTTCTGATTCAAGTTTAATAAGTTTTGTAATTAAATGTCTTTCACCAAGTCACCCGTGACATCTCCACAGTTACCTGAGTGAAGCTGATTTCGAAGCTCTGCTCTATTGAAAGTGCTTCTTTGCTAATTGCCCCCAAGACAAAAGCAGCAGCTGCTTCTATTATTTCTCCTGTGTCTGTGTGGGTAATGTGATAATTCACCTGAAAATTAAACGTTTTAGATATTAATTTGAACAAATACATAAGAGAAACTAGAAAAAAAAATTAAAACCATGCGAGTATTTTCTTTCTTGCTTGCTTAAGAAACTCAACTCCAGGGTGGGGATGTATTAGATCCTCTAGAGGCTGGAGCCTCTTCTAAACTGGCTTCTTGATAAACCTAAGCACAGACACAACGTTCATCTACATTAAAATTAAAAGATGATGTGCAGCATCTATTCCTTTGTCTCTCATTAGTGTGCCTGAAATCATCTTCTCCCAAGCATAAAGTAAATTCTAAACCCATGTCATTGTTTGTTTTCCCACGTACACAGTAGTAACTCCAGGATTTCAGCCTGGCTCTGTGTTATATTGCACAGAGTTATTACTTTGTTGCAAAACACTCTCTTTTATCCCAAAGTCAGTGCTTCTCCTGTGACATTTGCTTTGGAGATGTCCCAATATATGGAAACTGCAAGGCCTTCCTGACAGCTTTGCAATTTGGCAATCAGAAGTGATTGGATGCAGAGATGCTTTCCATCAGCAATAAGGAGGACAAGGCTGTCAGACCTACCCCAAGAACTGCATTGATGCACAGTCCATCCAAAACCATTGGGAGCCTCAGGACATCACTGCTGTTCAGTAAAGTCCTCATTCCATTCTGAGACTGGACAACAATGGACTGGACAGTAATATTCACCTGAAAAACAGATTCATGTCAGCTCTGAATACTGGGTATGATTAATTTTGGCTCTTTCTGTGTTATTACATGTGTGACCTTTCCGGGTTCTGTCCCACAGCAACAGCAGTCAGTAATTCTCTGAACAACTGCTGTGTTACAAGTACTGCTGAAGCTCAACCAAAGGGTCTGGGTTTAAATAAAGAAAGAGGTTTACTTGAAAAGAGAGAGGTTTATATGCAAGGAATGTATCAGGCTTGAATGTTTGCAGGCAGCATTTTATCTTGGAGTTGCTAAGTATCATTACTGATAGCAAATGATGTAATTTTTTTAATGTAAAGATTTGTTTTGATCAATCAGTGAAAAATTCCCACTGACTGTAACTTAATAAGAATTTTACCCACAGCTCTTCCAACTAATTTAGAAGGATACTTACCATCTGACTTGATTTGGGCACCTGGGGGAGAATAAAAGGACAAATTAAAGCAGTAGCAAAGGTCTGACCTATTGCAAGTAGCAGTCAAGTAAAGCAGGTAAGGCTTTGTCTATTTAACTCTTTTCATAACAATAACTTCTACATTGTGGAATTAATTGGATATACACCAGAGCATCCAGGAAGTGTGAAAGAACTGCTACAATCCAATCCCCTCCTTCCTCTGACTCTTGGAATTATTCAGAGACCACCAGTTTAGGAAACCTGGCAGGCTGTGCTTCCCAAAGAAATGAAGAGCTTTTGTTGTCTTGTTCCATAGTTTCATGGTCTCTAAACCAATAAAAGAGAAGCAAGTATCTCTCTTGTTCTACAGCACATGAATATGTGTTGCCCCACTGGAAGATTTCCACCAAAAATATTTCATGGAAAGGCAGAAATCTCAGACCAAGGCCATCAATCAGGCCTGTAAAATGCTCCCATGGAGCACCATTTTGTCAAAGGTTTTACTTTTCTGACTTTCCAATGAATGTTTGAGTCACGTCTTTGGGAAGGGACCGAGGATTGGACTTTGATCGTGAAGCAATTCTGCAGAATTATGACAGGATACTGAGAGCAGTGATTCATCCACTGTCCCAGCAAGGAGCACTTTCCTGGGAGCTGGAGACCTGAAGGTGATGCAGGTACAGTTTGTCATTTATTTATCATCCCAAGGTACAGCTCAGCCAGCAGAATGAGCTGGATGAAGAAAGGTCCTTGTAAAGATTAGACTCATCCTTCAGGGAACGGTGCTATTTCTGACTGGGATAAAAGGAAAGAACACCACTCCTTAAAGTTCTGTTTATCCATGACTGGGGTGCTGGATGATGTCTCTGGAGGTCACTGGCAGCCAGCACTGCAGCCTCCCACTGCCTCAGCTTCCCCCCTGGCAGGGAGGCAGGGAAAGGCAGGAACAGCTCATTGCTTTGGCAACTACACACTCCCCACTAACCCTGGTGTGAAGCACCACTGGGAGTATCCTCTTGGGAGGTTCCAGGAATCCCCAGCACTCCCTGGATCTGCTGGTCAGGCCAGGGCAGAGAGCAGATATTACCTGCAACAATTCCCAAAATGTTGCTCTCACTCCAGTTGCCCTGGCAGGGAGGATGGGCTCCTGGGGATGGGGCTTCCTGAAGGAGCCGCTGTCCCAGTACTCCCAGTAAGCCTCCCTCGGTTACTGGTTTGCCGTTTCTTTTGCCGGCAGCTCCACCTGCTGGCACTGGGAGGGCTCCCGCTCTGCCCTGTGACCACCCTGTCCCCAATGCCATCACTTTTCTGTTGTCACATCCCAACCTCCAGCTCCCTTTGGGAAGGGAACCTTCCTACAGAGCATCTCCAGCAGCTGCTCAGCCTTCTCCAGTTCTTGCATCTGACCCTTCCTGACATCCAGCGTGCTTTGGGCAGAACTCTGCCCTCTCCTGGGCTCAGCCATTGCCTTGGCAAGCAGCACAGGGATAAGGGGTTATGGACTTTTCCAGTGAGGAAAGGGAATTCATATCTTTAAAGTCAAAACCACTCAGCTGCTGGAGCCTGCCCTGAGCCACACTTGTTCTTTTCTGGTCCTGCAGCCAACAAGAACTAATTTTGGGAGGACATGGAAACACTCAAAGCCCTTCTGAGGCAGTGTTTTCTCCATTTCTTGCACAGCAGGAGGACCAAAAGCCAACATTTGGGAGCAATCCTTGGCTGATTTCAATGAGGTCCTGAATGAGCAGGAGAATGATCCCACCTGTGAGGGTGTGAACTCCTTAGTGGGCTTTCCTTGCCTCTGGGAGCTTTGGAATCTGGGAGCAGCCTGGAAGGGGTCTTCAAGCAGTTACTCACTGCTAATCAAATTAATTTAAATAATTACATAAATTAAAATAATTTTAATGGTGAAGAGGTTGCTCTTTCTTTACAACCTTCAGTTTCTGGGAGGAGCCATCAGGTTAAGGTAGGATGTATTTCAGTTCCATTTTTTCATGAGTGATTTCTTTGTCTTCCTGAATATCCTTACGGGGGATTTATTTATACATAAGACATCATTCCACAGGTCAGAAAGGGATGAAAAAGCAGGCAAAGTTTTGAAAAATAACCCCAGACTGGATTTTAGCAGGCAGGATCCAAAGAAACTTGCTCTCAGTCATGTTCTTTGGGAGCATAAAGAAGGCTGTGCCAGCCCCCACTATTAAAACCTGAGGCTTGGAGGAAAGGGGCAGATGCAAAGGATTAAACCTGACACGTTCTTCTTTCAGTACAAAGTTTTACCAACTCTTTAAAACTCAGATTTCTTAGAATTATGGTAAATGGGCTTCTTGGAAAAGCCTGAACATGCACAGAAACATGAAACTGCATTAGCTCAATGACATGACCTTGGCTCTTCAAAACTATTATTTTTTACTTTATCTTTGACTATATTATTTATATTTGGCTAAGCAGAGAACAGCAAATGCTTCTGTTACCAAAGCTTGAAATAAAAAAATTCCCAAAGGCTTTCTGTACAAAAGTCTGCTGTATATGGTGATGTTTCTTCCCAACCCACAATTTAAAAATCCAAATAAAACCATATCCCTCAGTAAAGAGAAGTTACTTCATTCTGCAGATGCAAAAAGATATAAAATATGGATATTTCAGCTATATGACTGTTTCAAATCATACTTACTGCCAAAATGCTGGAGTTGATATAAAACAACATGCTAAGTGCTTGAATGCTGTCACATTTTTCCGCACTTACTGATCTAATGCATTTTGTGGCTTGGTTTACTAAAAACCCTGGAAAAAAAAAGAAGTCACCAAGTATTACTGGAGGAAATGAAAGAGCAATTATGAAAAGCATGAATGAAAAACAATACAAGAACCTTAGGTACAAGCAGAAGTGAAAGTAAATGCCATCTCTAGTGCAGACAAGGTTTTATGGGATCTATGAAGAATGAAACTTTTTATATTCTCAGAAAATGCTATGAGACAAAATATTACTTATCTTGTAGAAAAAGCTTCATGAAAATGACTTAATTTTTGAATCTCACAAGATTTTTTTTCTTTCACAAGAGACTTCAGTCCTGTAATCTCCATGACTGTTATCAGACCACATTTAACAATGACAGTGGGGTTTGGAAAATGCAGGTTTGGGTTTGGTTGTGGCTTTTTTTTTTTCTGCCTCCACCTTTGCAGATTTTCAGGAAATTGTGTAAAAGGTTAAAATGTACAGCTCAGCCTGCAAATCTGACTTGTGAGAGGAACCCCTGGCCAAAGGGAAGCTGCCAAAGGCTGCCCAGGCAGGGCTGGCTCGGTGCAAACACCTCCTCCCTCAGGGTGTCACCCTTGTACTGTTTGATTAAACCAATTCTGCCAAACAGGACGTTTTATTGTCGGATAAACAACCCATTAACAAGATTCTCAGGGATTTACATATCTCACTTGGAATGTTTCATAGAGATGCAACACAATTTCCATTCTATGTCTTAAAAAACCAAACAAACCAGAGAAACAGAAGC
>QWTY01039595.1:3500-22639 GCA_008033365.1 Pseudorectes ferrugineus
TTTGCATAACTGAGGTGCAGCAGTACAACCATTAAACTCTTTCACCAGGACTTTCAGTGCTTATCACTTGGCCAAATGACTGCCAGATGGGTGTGATTTTTGTGTGTCTTATTTGCAGGCAGTAGTGCCTTAGAGAGGGGACTGTGTGTGAGATGGCAACAGGCAGAGAGAAGTCTTTGTAGAGATGAAATATTAATATTTGAAAGTTCAAAAGATGACTTTCTTAAAGTGTAGGCTAATCTGTTATTTTCCCAAACTGTAACCTTTCTTTCTCTAGTTAAATGGAATTAGCCATCAGTGTTTATGGGGATAAGCTCAAAACATGAACGTTTTATACAGTTCTTTTTAAATGTTATTTTCTGATGCTTATCTTAAACTGTTAAAGCACACAGTCTTTTCAATTTTTTTCATGTAAGTCTCTTAAAAATGCATTCTCCTATTCTGTCAAAGTTTGTGTGTAAACAGTCCCAGTGTGTAGTAAAAAGCCTGAAAGACAAATAGGACAGCTGCTACTTAAAGCAGAAGGAAGAAAATGTGCTTTATAATTCTTGCATACATTTAAAAATTGATTCACTGGGATTTTTCACTAATTAATCTTATAAAATAATTTGGCCCTTGGGATAATTTTAGGAGGTTGTAAATACTCAGAGTATTGGAATATGAAAAGAGCATGTTTCATGTGTTTGCAGAACTAATTCATTAAATGTTCTTCTGACAGCTAATTTTTCACATCGTAAATGGTGGTCATAATCAATATTTTGCCTTTCACAGGTACTCTGCTGGACCCTTTTTGGGGAAACTCCCCCACACCTCAGTTGGAATAATAGAATTGAATTGAGAGAGTCTTGCTGAGGAATTCTATACCAGTTGTTGGGAAGGAAATTTTTTTGTTCTCTTTTTTTGTGTTTCTAAGAAAAAAATACAGTTCTGTTAATTGGCTGGATGATCAAAGAATCTCTCTTGTTTCTGGAAAAAAAAGCTCAATTTTTGAGTATTAGGACAGAGTTTGATTAGAAGATGTGTTGTAACTGATTAAAGGTGAGATATTTGCATATAAAAAAACCTCTTAGCAACATCTGTTTTGCTAGGGAGTTTGTTTACAAGGAGCCTGTGCCACTGCAGTGCGAGGCTTCCCAACAACAAAGCAGAAATCATCTGAATTTTTTCTGTATTTCTTGTTCCTGTTCTTTTTCAAAGTTCATGTCTAGAAGTAGGCGCTGTCACTTCTGAGGGCTGTTGGATGTGTTGAAGGTGTTGCAGTCCTGCTGCATCTTTTCAGGGGAGGCATCAGCTTTGAAGGAATTCATCTTCAGGTGGCATAATGAGTTGCCTGGCATTGGATCTCATGGTGGCCCTGGACTGAGCTGCATGTCTCCCTCCCCGTTCTCAGTTAACGTTAGATGGAGTCTGGAGACGTTAAGAACTTGAATGTTCTGACTGAATGTTAGCAGCAGTATTTATCAGTGTTTATCCAGGGGTCATCCTCAAATGGGCCGTGAGGTAAATGACTGCTGCTGGTATGGAAACTGGGCTCTGAGTTGGAGCTGCAATGGTGCTTAACAGCCAGGGCAGAGGATGGCACTGTCCTGCAGCATGGTCCATTTGGGCAGTGCGGCTTGAGGACCACCAGGTCACACACAGTGTGCTGAGGTAGCTCTCAGGGATGCCTTGAGTTAGCCCTGGCTAACTTCCTTGCTAACACGGCTCTTGGTGTCATTACAAAGTTGGTTTAGTTTGGTTTTTACTGTTGCCAAGCAAGGATGCCTACGGTGTTTGGCTTAAGATTGGTAAAAAGCACTTCTGAATGTGATTGGATTGGAGGGGCCTTAAAAGCCTGAGGCTGTGAATTTAGTCGTTTGGAGCAGATTTCCTCTGCTGGTAGGTGAGGTATTTTAAAAGTTGCTTCCAGAAATTGCTTTTGCCTGCCTGTGTTGCTGTGCCTGAGTCTTTTCCGGATCAGGTGCGTGTTACTAGGGAGACGATGAATTCCTCGGTTCTGACTGCAAGAGCTTAAACCAACTGAAACATGGAGATTTGCGTACTGCGTAATTAAATAACTTTATAGAATTTGTGCAGATCAGATAGAAACAAGCAATCCAAACAAGGATTGCACAACAGAAGATGAACTTGTACATCCTTAACTATATGGCATCTTTCCCTCTGGCAGAGAGAGCACAGTTTCAATATTAATTGCCCAACGCTTGCAGTATGACAAATAGTTTAGGTAATTATCTCAGGAACTGGCTTTGTTTTTTCTGCACCTAGTACGAAGTAGGGCCTATTTTTATTTAATTTGCTAAGCACTGTGGTAATAGGAGTATTTAATAGTGTTCAGTTCTTACTATGTGTGCTTTAAAATCACAATCACAGAGAATTTTCATGTCCTTTGAGGAGCATTTTGATACTCGTACTCCAGAAATCTAAGTACTGTGTTTCATAAAAAGACTGAATACTTTTATGCTACAATCTATTTCATGTAGCTATTGATCCTGAGCATGGTGTTCACATTACTTAATTGTTCTGTGACTCTTCAGACATAACCCTTGTGCACTTTGCTGTCTAAATCATCTGGAGGGTGGTGGGGTTTTTTGTGGAAATCTGTGTGGTATGGGATGTCAAAGCATTAATTTACCACCTGACTGGCTGAAGACAGACTGCATTTTGACAGTCAGGCAGCATAACTTGTTACATGAGAATTTGTAGCTCACCAGAAGAGAGAATCGTGATGTGCTGTATTTATTCATACACACATCCTTCTCCCGGTGTTTGCCAGTGTGACTACATAATGCATTTCTTGTATTTCATTGCCACATTGAGGGGTAGTTGGGCACGTCATTACTGATGGGGTGGATTTGAGTAATAGCCAAACCTCTCTCGGGAAGGGACCTGCAAGCTAAGCTGCTCAAAGCTGAAAGCAAATCTTTTCCCTCATTTCACCTGACACCTGAAAGAAATAAGATGAACTGGCTCTTCAGCCCCCTTTTGTGGATTTTTAGAAATCGAATGCATGAAGAAAATCCTTCATGGAACCAAAAGCCCTGTAAAAAGATTCTTCTCAAGTAACATATCATCCTTGCTCTTTCTATTCTGTGCCTTGATGGTCAAGGTGAAGGTAGAAATGCCAAATATAATGGCCATTTAATGTATTTTGCTCTCATACACATGGGAACAAGGGTTTATACAGTAAAGTTAACTTTGTCAAGTAAGAGAGTCTTTGATTTTACTAATTCATTTGAGATTTGAAAATAACAGTATATATTTTTAGAAGGTGAACCAGTGGTGTTAATTTGGTGCTCAAAGAAGTGATTTGAAACTTTACGACATAATATGAAACATTTTTCTCATGAGCCTTCAGCACAAGAGCCTTTTAAGTACAAACGTGCCCTATGTTCAGACCATAAATGGCTATGCCATGGAAAGGGAGAGAGGTATGATGCATGAAATGGAAGGTGGAATTCTGTGCTGCTCCTGATGGCTAAAAGCATCTACTTTACTATGAGTTTTGTTTAGGATGGCTGTGCCATTCTCTGGATATATAGGAGGACCCCTAGTAGAGCATTTCTTATTTCTAGCGTCTCTTTACAACAGGTAGATCTATAAAGGTAAGCTAAATGTACTGGGAATCACAGATGGGGGAACACTTCCTTTTCAGACTGTTTTCAAAATCCCCCAGGTACCTTTCCACTTCTGAAATTGTAATTATTTCTAAATCTTCATGATGTCTGTCCTGTGTCTCTTCTGGTGTTCTATTCCAGCTTGGAGAAGGAACACCATAGTTGTGCTCTTAGGATCCTCAGAATGGATACTCTTCAAAATCTCACATGGCTTTGCTTTCTGTTGTTTTCTTTTTAGAAGGCAAAATGCTTCTGCCTAGTGGCACAGCCCTCTCTGGCTGTGTTTCCTGTTCTAGCGAGTAAAGCTTTGATTCTGGGAAGAGAAGGATATTTAGTTTTTTCTTTATTCTGGGAGATATATATATATAGAGATATATATACACACACACACTTTATTATGACACACATGTATATCTATAGCTATCTCTAAAGTAAAATTAAAAGCAACATAAATTGGATATGTTTCTGTAAAGTATGCTTCTGCCTACCTGGAGATGAGTTATGCTAGTACTGGTTTCATTAATGCAGTGATTGTTTAAAGGGCTAAGTCTTTTTTGGTTTATAAGCAGAATCATAGAATGGTTTGAGTTGAATGGGACTTTAAAGATCATCTAGTTCCAACCCCCCTGTGCTTGATTTTAAGTGCAAAATGCAAGATAATGTTACAGTCTTTGTGTAACAGTGCATGGTCCTTCATAGTAGTACTACAGTTTTACTGAGATTTTAATTGTTTGGAGAAAACTTAAACAAGCAGGAATAGACCCTGTTTCTTCCTGGTACTAGGAGTGGGGTGGGGGTGGGGAAACCTGTGAGCTCTCTCATTCAGCTGCAGGACTTATTTCAGGTTTGAGAGCATCCACATTGATCTGATCTAAGAGGAAGTACAAACGCTGTCAGAACATCTTTTTCTTCTGGGATGGGCTGTTCCTATGAATTTGCAGTTTGAATGTAATTTTATATGGCTTAGAGCTGAAGTGTATAGTCATAGTAAATGTGACACATCAAGGCAAAGAGAGTTTTATTCATAGTTGCATCCCAAAATAATATTGTGATTTGGCATGGAGCAAGATACCCATTTGACATAAAGCTTTACTGCAGAAGTCATATTTCCAGAATTGTCCTGGTCTTGTTCTGTTTTGCATGTTACAGAATGTATGCTTCCTTGGTAATGAAGAATTATAATACAGTAAATGTGGAGAAAATTAATTAGGAATGGTTGCTTTTCTAATTAGTTGTGATAGAAATCAGATGACTTGAGCCTGAAAGTAAGAAGTCTAGATTTTCTTTTTGTCTGTTCATCTGTTGACCAACACTTTATTTTAATTAAATTGTATCTAGTGTTGGTCTTGATTTTTGGATGTATACTGCTGGTATCTAATGAAGAAAGTATCTGTTAGTAAATGCAGTAACCTTAAGCTAAGAAAACCCATTGATGTGGTAAAACGTATAACTGATGATTGTAGCAATACACTTAAGACAGTTTTGGTTGATAAAGTCTAATTTGCTTTTTTCCAAGTGTTGATAGAAGAAAATCGAGTGAGTTATTAAGTGTAATTACATACAAGTTTACTCATAGTCTGGCTAGTATAAAGATAGATTTGGCTTGTTGAAAATGTATTTCTGTCATGTGGACATTCGAAATTGAGTATGTTTAAGATGCTAAAAGAAAAATGATTTAAAAGGCCCACTAATAGTCATTTAGTTGAGTGCTAGGATGTAGTTAATCTGGGTTGCTTAGGACTTTCTCCAGATGAGTATTGACTGTTTCCAGGGGTGGAGTTTCTACAGACTCTCTGGGCAGCTTGTAGCTGTGTGTTCCATGTTCCTGTCCAGTCCAGGAAACAAGTTGCTCTCTATTCATTTTGGTATTTTGTTTCTGTATGAGTAATGAAGACTTCTGGATTCTTGGGATCTGTGAGAACTGCATAGCTCTGGACCTCTTGTGGTGTTGCTTGTTGGGATGCAGGTTTGGAAGACCTTTGGATCCATTGGAGTTGTGGAGAAGGTAGCTGGGACTGAGCCTCAGAATTCATTGGTTTGCTCAGTGCTGGGAATGAAAGTCACACGGGATCCTTTTATGTACAAAACAGTGCACAGATGGAAAGACACGATGGAGAACTAAGTAATTGACTTTTGATTGTCTGTGGAATGACTTGACGAGGTTAAGGATTCCTTGTGCTCTAGCACATTTTCCACTTTACCTGAAACACTCATTTAATTCTTTACCTCATATTCTCCTTACTTTTGGTAAGTGAAGATGTATGTGATATTTATTATGAAAATATGTATTACTTATTATGATATGTGAAAATGCAGGCTATATATTTTATTCATAGTTTCCCAATTTACTGGTCCTCTTTCCCCTTTTACTTTGATACTTAACATCTGACTACATCTAGAAACTTTCCTGGATGCTTCTCTCTCTTCTAATGAAAAGAGATGGAGCAGCCAGTCAAAGTAAGACTGCTTATGTCAAAAAGCATATGCCTAATTATTCACTAAATGTTTCCCCAACTTCAATTTAAGCATACTTATCTGGAAAGAGTCATTGTCCTAATACCATGCTACTCCTTGGATGATTGCTCCCAACATTTGGTAATTTGGAAGTTGCAGGAAGGCAGGAATGCCTACTATTTAAAGAAATGAAAAGAAAAAAGAATATCAGTTTGTCTTGCTTTAGTAGTAGTATGCTTCTCTTTACAAAACAGAAGGGGCCCTTGAGCAATACTAAGTTGCTAAATTTGTGTTCTGGGTTGGTGGTCAGAGCACACTTGAACGCTGCTGGGGACTATGAATGTGGAAAGCCTTGGCATTCAAGCTGTGAACTCCCAGTAATTGGCTTCCTTCTTGTGTCCCAGCAAAGTGCTCTACTGAGACCAATTTCAGTAGGCTGTGCTTCTTTCTTTGGGTTGTACTTTGTTGAGGAATGACTTAGACTGGTGGATGTTCCTGCCCAGCAGGGGTTGTCTGCTGGTTAGAAGAAAAGGGCTTGCAGTAAATTGTAGAATCATTCTGCTATTTGACATGTATGCTGTTCTTTGATTTTTATAACGCTCAGGTTGAAGATTGCCCCAACAAAATGCCGTTCTTAACCTTAGCCTAATGCTAAAAGTCACATCTGATTCTTCATGTTTGTTGCTATTCTTGTGTGTAAACTGGGCCTTTGCAACAGAGGAGAATAGTAAAGACTGTCTAGATTGCAGAGCTGTGTAAGTGTGACTGTGTCAATGGTAACAGCCAAGAGATATTCCAAGAGAAAGGAAGCTGTTGAGCTGAGGAACAATATTTAATTTGGCAGTAAATTTAATGTTAGTAGTTCTAGGGAGCTAGTAGCTAGTATTGTGGGGAAAAATTGTAGTCCAGGAAACACATGGGGCTCTGAAACTTTGAAACTTAAGTAATGAGAGAGAGCAGATCTCCTCTGTGACCAGATGTGGGTGTCCAGGCCTGGATTCAGACTTTGATTACGAGGTGAAAGAACCTGTCTGTCTATAACCAAGAAGGTTTAGTCATACCTTTACCTCATTTCTAGAGCTTGTCTTTTACAAGTGACTGTGGCAAAGCTCTTAAGCACTGTCTTTAATTCAATATTGCAAAAGTTTTTACAGCCCACATTCTATAGATTTGTTAAGCTTGTAATACTGGGCACTGCATTCCCGTCTATTCGTGTATCTTTGGAAGCCAGAGATGTAGACAGTAAATTTAAAGAAGCTTTGCTGGTAATTAAATCTTTAACTGTTAATTGATCATGTAGTAGGTAAAACTATCTGTTTGAAAGGATATATCTTTTCATAAAAACAGGATGTCTGAAATCTAAAAGTCCTCAGTTTGATTTTTATCCCCATGCCCCCCTTCGTAAGAGAGGTTTAGTCATTTTCCAAATGTGGCAGTTCTCAAAGCTGTCAATTCTTCCCTCTTTTCAGTGAGTGTCTTATTGTCAAGACTTCTTGCAGTCCTTTGTGTTAGTGTTGGATACACCACTGAAAAAGAAATGTGCAATTTAGTTTGGTTTCTCCTTAACAAAACCTGTGTTCTGGAGTGTTCTAGTTCAGTTTTTCTAGTCAGTTAAGATGCACCTTAAAATAACGGTGTTGTGTTGGATTTCCCATTTTGGCAAAATTTCTTTCTAGAAAATATTCAAAAACCTTCTTGTGCTGAAGTGCAAATAAAAGCAATTACATATCAAAATGTTAGATCTCTTGTGAAGGGCTGCCCTGTAATACCCCTGTTACAGAATTCCCATCTCTTGTGGAAACTAACCTTCATACACGTGCATTTCAAAATTTTTTGGCTTGTTTTTGTTATGGATGGGCTGTATGCTTGGTCTATAGACTAATTATTTGTGGGCTAAACGCTCAAACATTTATATTTGTGCTGGGGTTGGGGGCTAGATTGACCTGGTGGTTTACTGACAATTTTGGGAAGTATCCAAGTCAAGCAACTAAAGCTGTATGGTGTTAAGGTCTTCAAGACCAAACCACAGAAACTCCATCCCTTTTCTTTAGTATCTCTGAACCCAGTTTGTCTTTATACCTTAGAGTAGCTGATTGTAGATCTTTTTCTAAGAGTTCTGTAATTTCCAAGCATTTTGTCATTCTTTTCAGTGAATGCCATTGTTTCCTCTGCAGTCTGCCCGTGCATTTTTTCTCCAGGCGTGTGCTCTCTCTTACTAATTGTTACAAGGGATAAAACAATGCGATAGCACAGGCAGGAGTAAGTTTACTCACTGCTCTGTAAGGCCTCTTCAGAGGGATGCAGAAATGGCCACAGGATAAGGAAATCTACAATAGTACAGCAGAATGGTCATAGGGTTGTGACTGTGAGCAAAATGAGGTCACATGTAGGTTACTCCTAAGTGAAGAAAAGCATGATTTCTGAGAATTGGGGGCAAAACCATGAGTGATACTGGAGCTAAAAGCATCCATAGTATGATGGCATAGAAAGAATATGAAGTTGAAGGCTTCAAACTAGTTAGCATTAACTTGCCTGCTTTTTGGGTTATCACAATCCAAATCTATTGGATTATTTCTGTTACCTGTGTTTTTGTAGCTTGATCACTATAATTCTCATATATATACTGCTTAAGTATTTTGATGTAAAGGATGTTAGAAGGACCACAGCAGTTATCTTTTAATATGTATTTAAATCTCTGTTCTGAGTGAGATCCTTTTTAAAAGGAGAGTGAAATACAGGCACTTAATATTTAGCCATGGGTTTATTTTTGGCCAAAGTTATATTTATTCATCTCTTTGACTTGTTTGCTTTTTTCTCATGAACAGGAAGGGAGTTTGGAATGCACAATATCTCAAAGAATGTGATGATTCCAGTGACTCATCTGTTTACTCTAAAACATACTAAATAGGTTCCATGCTAAGTGGATGGCGTATGAATACTGGTTATTTGAGAATCAAGGTCTGAAAATACAAAACCAATATTAGATCTGTCTGTGTCTTGCATGTTCCACTTCTGGAGTGCACCGGAGGGAACAACTTCTGGTGCAATTATTAGGAGCGCTCATGCACCATATCCTATAGCTCAGTCTTGCTACAAAATATTCTAAGGGTCACATGAGAAAAATGAATATGGCAGTTTCTATTTCTTCATTTCTGTCCAACCACAACGATTTTGCTCATGAATCTGAACTGCAACCATGGGGAGTGCCAGGTCTGATTGATGTGATGGACACACCCAGGGTGTATGCTGAGGGAGTATCTGGGGTTTATAACTCCTACTCATGATGTTTCATTAGTTTATCTTAGAATAGAAGAATTATCTCCCAGCTCATCTGTTTGTACCCTTAGCTGCCTTGATCACAGGACTGAAAAGGAAACTGTAGTTATCTTCTACAAATGGAAAGTCTGGAATCAATTACCAGGATAAAATATCCCAAAACAAAAAAGCAAACCTGAACTTCAGAATATTAACTACAGTGACATTTAGCTGAATCTTGTTTATCCAGGGCTGGGTGTAGCTGCCAGCCAGGAGGGAAGAGGGAGAGGTGCAGCTGTGCGTACGAGAGCCAGAGCAAATACCTGCCCTGCTGATCCCGGTGAGCCTGCGTTAGCCACACTAGCGGAGCGATACTTGTCTCTGAACGTACACCTGGGACCAGTAGCACTTTGGCACCACTGAAAATGGGCTGTTTACTGATAAATTTCATCTTATTCAAGAAGCTGTTTTCACACAAAAAAGAGCAGTGCTCATTTGGACTGGTGTAACCAGTGGATTTCTAAGGTCAGCCAGGAGAGATTTGGATGGCAAAGGGATGGTCCTTTGTTTGTTGGTTAGCAGTTATAAAAGAACTCTATTTTATTGGCAAAAGGAGTTAGAAGGTTTTAGCGTCTCATGAAAAACCTACCATAAGCTGTTTTTTAGACAGGGTGAGGTGATGTTTTCCCTGAACTGCACTGTAAATTTTTCATTTCCAATTTGTTTACTTACTAGTATTTTTTTGCCAAAACCTTAAGCTTATAAGGGGAAAACAAAACAATATGCCTGAGATGTGGGTTTTTGAATTAGGATTGGGACAGGGTTTTCCACCAATGCTTTAAATGAAGTAGCTGAAATCAGTGTATTGCATTTCTCATTTGAAAAAATTGAAAACAGATTATATTGAAAATACACCTTCAAGTCAAAAGAGACTTTGCATTCTAGCTCTAGGTTTAACAAAACAGCATAAAAAATTGGAAAGGTATGTTTTATGCTCCATGTGTCTTCCTACAGATAATGTTTTCTAGTAGAGCCACAGTTTTGAGAACATTCAGATTTTTATAGACCACTTGTGCAATCTCTGCCTGCTTACAGAATTGGGACATCCTGGGAATATTTTTTATGTATTATACAGAGCTCATTAGTACTGAGGCAATGGGTGATTATGTATTCCATCATGTTGGTAATGCAGAAAAAACATTGCAGTGCAGTTGCAGATAAATGCCTTTCTTTTATTCCTTGCACACCTGTTGATGCATCGCTGTTTACCTGAAATAGTTAATTTTGTGAATGTGACTTTCTTTGTCCTGCAAATACACTTTTGGCTACACCTCTGATACCACTTCTTGTCATGTGTGACTAAATACCATTGTGTTAGTACAATGTAAGTAAAGGTGGAGAAAAGAGGAAGAACTCATGTAGCTAAATTAACTGATTGATTTCTAGCTATAGAATGGCAGCCTTTTTCCTCAGGTACTATTTCCTGAGTAGAGTATCTGGAAGTTGTTCCAAATTTCTAATATTCGATAATATTATAATTATTTAGGGCTGACCAAAAGCAGAGATGCTTTCATTTGGCCAAACAGGAAAAATAATTAATCTGTTTTAAAAATATGTTCTGATTTGTAGTTTAGCAGAAATTTTAATTTACCTTAAGAGTCAGCAGCAAGGCTTAGCTAGAATTACAAGCCAGAAATAACTAGTACAATGTATTAAGAACGAGTGAATGTGTTAAAGGTGTGCTCCAGACAACATCCGTGACCAGGTTTGCAAAATAAAACTTGATGGGGTTTTCTCAAGTTGGATATATTTATTGTTGCCTATTGCCTATTGATTTGCAGGTATTTTTTGTGAGGGGGTTGCGATGTGTTTTACACAGTACATACTTAGATGTTCGATCTCCAATATGATAATTTTTTGATCACCTTTAATATTTGCTTATAATGAATGAACCAGCTTGTGCAAGACTAATGTATGAGCAGATGGGATACTGCAAGGATGTGTTCCATTTTGGATATTTTTTTTTCTTTTTCCTCCACTGACTTGTTTTAAGATTATGAAGAAATTACCAAAAGTACTTTTTTTTTTCCTCCTGTAAGTTACCTGCTGTGAGGATAAAGTTAGTTCCCATTTGTAACAACATGAAGGCACTTAATCTGTGAGCAGTCCAGTTAACTTCCTGTAAATAAAATTACTCAAGCATTTGGGGGGGACTGCTCTTTTTTAAAGTTTTGTTTATATTATGTTTTAAAGTAGTAGTAGCATTGTTACCTGAAGTTTCAGCAATGAAAAATAACCTGAATATGTTCTGTGTGAGGAAGCCAGTGTGAGAGCTGTTAGGAGCTTGTGTTCTGTTCAGGTTCTGCGACATTATTGAGACTGTGAAGAACAATTGGCAAGCCTCTTGTGGCACTGGCTTCCCTTGTTGCAAAGCAGGGAGGTTATGAGGTTATCTGTACCTGAGGCTTTTATTTCATTTTAATCTTGCATAAGCTGAGTGACCAGTTCTTCCAGCCACAAAAGCCAAAACCCTACAAGAACCTTTAATTTATGTTCAGATGTGAATGCTGTGCAATTCTTGTTGTTTGCCTCTATCAGAAGTTCAGTACAAAGCTTTTCATAGTACATATTCTTTTCTCACAAGACACGGAAACATTACCTTTTGTAAAAGTCTTTATAAAGCAGGTATTGTTTCTTGGGATGTACCTTTTATGAGCACTTTCTTAAAAGCAGGAGAACTTATCTATAATTTTGTTGTCTTTACCCTTACATAGCAAGTGGCTGTCTCTGTGTACTGTTTCTCAGCTTCCTCCAGCTGAACCTGCTTTTCCCAGGCTTGTCCTCTTTTCTCTGAGCTCAGAGCACCTCTTAAGGTGACAGCATGTAGCAGGTTATGACTTGGAGGCAAAGAAAAGTCAGACACTTGTTTCAAAGAAAGGTGTTTATGGAAACATTCCAGTGTACCAAAATACTTGAACTTTAAACTCCGGCAGCCCCCTTGAGACTGGATAAGATTTTCTTCCTTGAGCTTGGTTTGCAGAATTGTTTCTTTGCACTTCTTGTCTCTTTCTTATGTTAAGATATTCCTGCTTGGCTTACAGTGCAATATTCACTTCAGTGGCTTGGTGGGTAGTGGCAAGATCAGCATGTGGTAGGTGGAAAGCTCCAGAGGTGTGGATATCAGTCTTATACAACTAGAAGTAATTTTGGTAAATGCACCCCTTGCCTTCCTGTACTTGTCTAAAACCAGGGAGGGTGACATGCCTAGTTTTTTGTATTAGTCAATGTAACTAGAATTCCATGTTAAGTTGGTTGTAAGTTTACTTCTTAACTACAACTGTTTACCAAAGTCCCCAATTATCTCTGCTTAATTAATAATAATAATTTTGTTCCTTTCTTTGTTCAACTCCTGGGGACATTAATGTATTCATATGTTTTATGTTCATTTCCAGTCAGCTCTCGAGATCTGACATCAAGCTATGGTTGCTTGCAAAGTCCACTAAATCCAGTGTTTACTGCTATGATTTAGCATTTTGTTGTAGTTCTAGGATTTTTCTGCTTAGCTTGTGGGAAGAAAGACCAAGATCACCAGCTCCTCTAATGCCTTTTTGTTTGGAGTTAGGGATATTATCTGTTTTATCTGCATGGCAGAAGGATGCATTTTGAATTAATATGATTTCTACGTTTCTGATTAAAGATTAGAATTACACAATCAGCCTGATACCAAAATAATTTCGTGTGATTTAGGTTTTTGCTGCTATTTAGCCTTTCTCCCTGCTTTGACATTAATGCCTGTATTAATGCACATATTTGAGTCAAACTGATTGGATTGCATGAGAATTCAAATAATTATTTCCCTTCTTTCACCTTCCCAAAAGGAAACTATAAATGAGCTGCAGCAGTGTCCTACAATGCTCTTCAGAAATCGGTCACTTTCTGAATGTTTCTATTTTATTCTGTAGGTAAAAAGGAAGATGCATTGTGTGTTTTATTTATGTTTAAGGAAATCTGATAAAACTAGATATGAACATGGACTTAAGTCGATGTAATGAAAACTTGGTTATATAAAAAAAATGGGGGGGGTTGGAGAAAAGCCCCTTTATTTATAAATAATTTCTTTGGATCTCAGAAATAAAATAATGTAGGAAGAAACTTGGCTTTTTCAGTGGTGAACGGGTAGTTGACCAACCTGTAGTTTGAAAGGTGGTGAGAATAGCTCAGTTGGTATAAATGGATTTGTGCAGAAATAGCCGCGTGGAATGGCCATGAGCACAAATGAGAGCTGTGAATGAAATGTGTACAGAATCTGAACTGGAAATAATCCACTATTTCTGGACTGACTTGTCAGCATCTTGTGTATAAATATTTTTATATGTGGGTTTACAAATGTAAACAAAAGGTATCTGAATGAAACATCATTGTTCCAGAACAGTAAAGTTAGATAATGTTCTTCCTGCAAGAGTACTGAGTGCTTCACCTCCAGCAAGAACTGAGACCACAGCTGAGCTGCAGCCTTTGTCTTGGCATGAAGGGCAAGCATTCTTCTTGCCAACAGCAAGCAACCAGAACAGCGTACATGGATCTCCTTGGCAATGTTTATATTTGGATTTACAGAGCTCGTCTGCTATCTTCTTGTGCTTGGTACAGGCCCTTAACACTAACTCCCTCATTTCTTGCCCTGAAACCAGAATGAAGCAAATGCTGTTTCATCAGCAAGCACTGGATATGAAACATTGGAAAAAGGTTAGAAGTACAAGGAATTAAATAGGAAAATCGCAAAGATTTGGGGATCAGTTTGTTTTGTACATGCTATAGCCTTTGCATCTAAGAGAAACATCTTTTTTCCCCTTGATTACTCTGAATTTGTAACTTCTATCACAGTGGTGACATTTTGTGTATCTTTTAATGCCCTGTTTCTTAGATGACTTCTTTAAAGTAGTTCTCATATTAGTGTGCCCTAAAGCATCCCTTCTATCTGAATGATGTTCAATCCCTGCCATTTTGCTGGAATCCAGTCCTCTGTCCTGGCCAGTTGTGCTGGAATAAGATGCCATGAACACCTAACATTGGAGTAACATAATGCCGGAGTATGTATTTTGATCCATGGAACATATTTCAGATTTCTGTATCTCTGATACAGTACATCTGCTGCCAAGGTGGCCTTCTGTATCTGTGTTGCTGTTGTAGCTGTGCTCTCAATTCTTTATTTTACAAGGCTTAAAATGTACAGATATTTGGTTCCCTTTGTAAAACCAAGTCACTCTTTAAAAGATGTAACTTGCTGTCACTAACTTCAGAACTAATGATGTCTTCTATGTACTGGGGGGTTGACATGATGTGACCTGCATGGAAACTTTCTTTTAAGAGCTGTGTATCTTCCCGGTGGAGCCTGCAAGTTGTTTACCTGTTTCATCTGTCCTTTGCTGGTGGAACTGGTGATAGCATACTGTTCAGGAGCAAGTTGCAATTCATTGACATCATGTGTATTCTTTTTCCACCTTCCTTCTCCCCCTATACAGTATCAAGTCACTGCATACCATTACGAATTTATGACCTCTTCAGGGCATAGTAGTCATTTGATAAGATCTGCTTTGGTCTACAGGGAAATTACTGGTATTTCAATCAGTAAGAATGATACCCAGTGAGCAGTATACTAGTTATCTTGTCTAGGTCACAGACAATTAAAAATCCTTAATAAGCTTTTGATTTCCCATGTTTTAAAAACATGAATTTGTTCCCTAGAGCAAAATGTATTAGGTATTTGCAATTAGTGTGCTGTATATGTGTGACAGCTATACTTACAGTCCAATTTGAAAGTTGCTAAACATGTCACCTGTATCATTATTTGGTAGCTTTCTATAGATGTTATTTTTATTTTAGAAGTAATATTAAGCTTAGAAGTTTCCTTTTAGATATATATTAGTATAGTTATTACAAAAATGTACAAAAATATTTAATATTTGGGTGGTTTTAGGAGCTAAAATACGATTTAATGTCTATTTTAAAGGCAAAAGTCTTCAGTAGACAGTTTTGTGAGCAGTCATTTTGTGAATGGTCAACTTACTGCATACTAAGTCTTAGCTCATGTATTACAGTTCCTGGATCTGCTGATTAAAAGAAAAAGTATGGGAGGTGGAAGGAATCAGTTGCACCGTCTCAAATCTGAGAAATGCTTATTTACCCTTTATAACCAGTACTACCACCCCCTTCCTGAATCCTGAACTAGCAGTGTGTGTATTGAGTGGTGTGGATCACAGTCTCTTGTTCTGCGTGAGATGCGTTTTTGTTAGGCTCTGATTTAATGGTTGGATGTGCTCAATTGGGCCCTGGCGGTGTGATGGAAGAGGATCTTGTTTGAAAACCAGATTCACTTTGGTGGTTTAGGTGGCACTGGACATAAGACAGTAAAGATGCTCAAGAGGAAGAGGAGCTTTGGAAAAAGACATACAGAAATGTAGATGTTTAATATTGTAGCTCCCTGGCCAATTTTAATCCAGTCTGGATTTACTCAGAAAACTGAGGTCCTGTAATCCTCTGCAGTTTCCCAGGTAGCCCCTCCTAGTCTGGGAATTCTGAGAGGCAGGCTTGACTGGCAATTGCTTTTTGTGTCAGAGCTAACCTGCCAGAGAAGATGTGTCAGGTTCCAGTTGATCTGGCTCTCGGTGATCTGGTTCACCGTGTCATCAGCTGGCAATTGATGACAGAACATGAAAGGGCTGAGAGAGTGGGAAAAGCCAAGACTCCTGCCCTCTGCAGCTCCTGCTTCTTCCAGGAGCAGTGTGGTACTGGGCTGTGGGTTGGCCCTGAGGGTGCCACGGATGCCCAATGAGTGCCTCTGACCTTCAGTTTGCGTACCTCGTTTGTGTCTCTGAAGTGGCGTCATTTTTGTTTCACAGAAGGGTGATAACGGGGAATGTTTGAAGACTCCAGTAAGGAAGTAACACGTTGAGTATGGATTAGTCCTGGCTTGTAAGATTGAACAATGTCTTCTGTAATCCATGCAAATCCAGTATGCTAACACAGTTTTTGTGTTTCTGTGGTTAGCCTGGTAAATTGTATGCAAGTCTGACTTGTGACCTGGTTAATAAGTTGAAGACAAAGTGGAAGTTCGGTAAAAAGAAGAGGATGTTTAATCAAAGTTGTAGTCTGAGGACAACCAGGAATTCTTAAGTATTTCATTCTCAAACCTGTGAGTCGCTGGAAACTGTTTACTCCATAGGAGTTGTTGAAACTTGCTGTGAATTAAAGGAATGTTTAAATATGACAGAAGTTGAAAGAAGGTTGTATTTTGGGGATTTAGACCCACAGAGGTATACTATAAGAAAGCAGCTTTGCAGATGTGAGTTCAGGATCAGTATTTCCCAAGTATTTTTAAAATAGAATTATTTGAATGCATTTCACTTGAGTACTTTGGTTGCTAAAAGGCATTGTCAAATGTTTTTATTAAGGCACCAGCTTCTCTAACCTATGAAAGTTGGTTAATAAACATCCTCTGTAACTATAAACATCCTCTTGACCATCTGCCAACTAAGGCCTGAAAGGAAAGAGGAGGAAGGTAGAACCTTTTACTTGAGCTTGTTTAAGGGCAGATATCCCATTATGTATGTATTTTACTGAGAAACAAAAGGTTTATGAAATAAGCCTAAGAAAAATACAGCTAAAAAAAAAAATCCGTTTCTGAGTCTTGCTGTGTGGTATTTGTGCTTTGAATATAAGTATGCTTAACAAAATATTAACAACTGCAGTTAAAGGTAAATTGTTGGAAATCCTTAGGCTGTATTTCTCAGATATAAGGACATATTTATAAACTTCTTGAAGTCCACAAAAAATTCTGAAAAAAGTGAATAGGCTTTAGCCAGTAATTTCTTTAAGTAATGGGTCTGGCATCTTGCTGCTCTCCCATTTTTTCCACTTTTGTTCCAGATCTGTGCACAATTTTTGGTAAATTAGTGAATGTGAACCAGAATTTGGGTTGATGGAAATTCAAATGTAAACACAGCACACACATGCTGGTAGACAATTTCTAAGAGGAGAGTTCCTATAATGTTTTCTCAATAGCCAGAGTTTTGTGTGCATTACCATACAGCCAAATTAGTCTTCCATTAAGCTAAGCATGTTTTTTCTTGGTGTGAGCTGACTTGCAATAGTTTGCCTTGGTTTTGCTTAGAGGGGTAGGGTCCTCCAAATGGCCTCACAGTTTTCTCTGGGGTTTCTTCTCCCTGTCTGCTACAGGGAGGAAAGGTTTCAGGACTTGTGTTGAGTGGTGAAATCATGAATCTATAGGGTTTTTTTTTTGTTGTAGGCTACCTTTATTTTCAAGGGCTATTTTCTTTTAGTCACATTGACGTTATTTACGTCTGATGTTCATAAATTGCAGCTATTTTTTTCCCCCTGAAATGGTCCTTTTGTATGCGCTTTAATAGTTTTCCTCTTTCCATGCACAGTTAGTTAAGATTTGATTTGCAACATACTGGGATTTATTTTTATAACTTGTTTAACTCAAAATGTGACATGCTTGAGTGAGAAGAGTGAGTCTGTGAGCATTTGCTATCCTGGTGGCACGCTTTGGTGAAGGTAGTTTTCCTTTGGAGCCTTGCACAATGCTGATATTCCTGTCCTCTCCTCAGCAGAACTGTCTGCAGTCTGCTGCCTGGTGCAGGGATTACAAGGAGCATTCTTTTGGCTAAAAGCAAACACTCCTATCTGGAGAAGTGCACTCAGGTAACAGGTGGCTTTTCTTTTGAGGTTGCTGATAGGAGAGTTTTTCATGTGTTGAGTCTAGATGTGAGGAAAGGCCCTTACTTTGGCTTTGTTAAAACCCAAATATTTCAAAAAGCCGGAGAAGTGTGAGGAATACTTATGATCGAGGTATGTTGGGTGTTGAAAGCAACCTAAGACTGTAAATTGAGACTCTGTTGCACTGTAAGGAAAGAAGTGAATGAGCAGCATGATAGGAGTCCCTTCTCCTCTAGAGTAAGCTTTGTGTTATTACTGACAGCTGTTCTCGGGTATCTTACCAGCTATTTTGGGTGTTCAGTGTGCAACCAATCTGTGTGCAGAGAATGTTTGTAAAATTCTTAAAAATGTGTTAAAAATGTATGCATCTTAGAGTACTGTATGAACGTGATGATTGCAATCCTGTCCTGCATATGGGTTTGTTGTGTGGTGTCCCCCCTGTGCAGTGGAGTTGTTTCCTTAGCACATTGGCTTTATGTGGCTGTGGTGCTTCAGACCCTGGTGATGGTGGAGTCCTTTTAGGCCATCGTCTTAACCAAGTATGTGGTGCCCTCTGAAACAGTGTAAAAATACGTCTTTAGTTTTGCAAACATTTCTTTCTCAAGTGTAACCTTTCTGTTTACTAAGCCCAAACTGGAACTGCTAATTATTCTGTACCCAGACACTGAAGTGAGATATGGGATGGTGGATCTCTTTATTTTGGAGCCCAAACATCTTTTGGTTTAACATGTCAGTAATGCTGTGTTCTCCAAATATTTGAAACTGAGATGAAAATTGTTCATGTAATTGCTAGATTATAATTTCTGATCTTTCTTAAAATTCAGTTCTGTTTTTTTTAATGTTGGAAATCAAGCAGGCAAATGCAGAAGGCTGGCTTGGCTGAGCAGGGATCTTCTATTAGAGCTCAGGTAAAAAAAGAAAGTGTATGCCCAGTGGAAGCAGAGTCTGCTGTCATGGGAGGAATACAGAGGGGCTGCTTGCCACTGTAGGAAGAAAATCTGTGGCCAAAGCTCAACTGGAGTTGAAACTGGGCAGTTCTGTGGGTGTCTATAAAAAGAGAAGGGTTATAGTAAATGGGGT
>QWTY01039607.1:0-14456 GCA_008033365.1 Pseudorectes ferrugineus
CAGCCTGACCTCAGTGCCTGGCAAGGTCATGGAGCAGGTTATCTTGAGTGTGATCTCACGGCACCTAAAGGACAGCCATGGGATCAGGGCCAGCCAGCACGGGTTAGGGAAAGGCGGGTGTTGCCTGACCAACCAGATCTTTTATGACCAGGTGACCCATCTGGTGGATGAGGCTGTGGATGTGTCTGCCTGGACTTTAGCAAAGCCTTTGACACTGTCTCCCACAGCATTCCCTGGAAAAGCTGCAGCCCACGGCTTGGACAGGTTCACTTTCAGCTGGGTCCAGAACTGGCTGCATGGCTGGGCCCAGAGTGTGGTGGGCAAAGGTGCTGCATCCAGTTTGTGCCTGATTAGTGGGATGTCTCCCAGGGATCAGAGTGTCCCAGTCCTGTTTAATGTCTTTATTGATGATCTGTTTGGGGGGATTGAGTCCACCATTAGCAAATTCACGTACTGCACCAAGCTGGGCAGGAGTGTCAATCTGCTGGAGGGTAGGAAGGCTCTGCAGAGGGATCTGGACAGATCATACATGCTACATGACTTCTAACCTAGATGATGATTTCAGCCCACTGTCAAAATTTACTTACCATGGTGCACTAAGCTCCAGCTCCAAGATTGCAAAAAATCTCACTCTGGGCTGCTATTACCCTCTCCTCCTCAGTGAAATGTGCTGCATGATTTACTTAACAAAGCACCAAGAAAGAATAATACAGGTTGGAATGAGTTTTATTCCAGAGTTTACCTATCTAAAATGATTAATGCATGCTTAATAACTTCAAAGATTTCCCATCTCTTTGGAAGGAGGGGGTTTCTTCAAAGCTTTCAGACAGATAGTCTCCCTTTCGAGTTGATGAAGGCATGGTCCCAGTGGAGATTTTACATTGCCAGTATGTACCCCTTCAAAGATTTCACTGTTGGCATGCTGTATTTGAAGATTTCTTGCCCTTTGTTACCCATTCATTTCATTTTACCAAAAAAAAAAAAAAGTATATTAAAAAAATTCATATCTTTGGGGTCTCCTTCAAAGAAATTTCACATCATACCCCTGAACCCTGGAGAAGAACAGCACACACCACATTTCGGGGTTTGCTGTAGTGTAATTAGCATCTCTGAGGAAAAGAGTTGCCCTTTACTAGAAGATTTGTTTTTCTTACTGGGAATTGTCTTTGATGTGCTTTGATTCAATTGCCAGATCATTTTTTCAGATTAAATGCTGAACAATAATTCCTCAGCAAGTTCATCACTCGACTGGAAGGTTTTTGGATCAAGGAGACACCCACTCATAAGTCTAGAAGGATTTACAGGTGCTTGCAAGAATGTCAGAGAAAAATCTTCTAGGATTTTTAGAAGCAAAAGAAAATGCTCATCAGATGGAGATGCTTGGACTGCAGGAACAGTGACTAACTTGTTGCCCAGCTGTTTGTGGAAAAAGATGTACAGTAATATATTAACTCCTGGAGAGCATATTTTAAAAGTTTGCAAGGACTGCAAAAATTTATAGCTGCTTCACTTCCACTACTCAGTTCTATCAATATAGTTTAAAGTAAACCTGAGAAAGATATAATTCTTCTAATGGTTTAATCAATTTACAAATACTCCTTTTACTCCTATTTACCCCTGTGTAATAAATTGTTAATTAATGTGAGTCAGAAACACATGAAAAAGAAGTCCCAGCCTCTATAGGCTGCTGAGAAAAAGAGGTAATTTTTGAAAATGTACATAGTCTATGCAAACAGGTAGAGTTGAGGCTCTGGAGCATAATCAGAGTGTTATGTCCCACATAAACAGTAGTGCTGTGTTGTTTTGAATGCCTTTTCCTTCTAGTTGTCCTTTGTGTTGCCCAGTGAATGCATCCATCAGCTCTTCATGGCTCAGTAATTCATGAAATTCTCTTTCCATTAAAAATAAATACTGCATTTTATATCCTCAAGATGGACCCCATATTTGATTGTCTTTTCCATGGTTGTGTATATTGAAAACTATAAAATTATAATACAACTATTAATCCCCTGTATCTGCTTGTACCTAATTTTTATTAAAAATGTATTGTGCTCCAGCTGGCTCATAAATTACAATGTGGTAAAAAGGCTCCAGTTGGATTACTTCTGAAGGAGAACATATTGAAATAAAGAAAGGCTTACTGATTAATATTTTGACTTTATATACAGTGTTACTGAGGTAGTAGCTTGATTACCATTGAAAAGAATTTGTAGTTAACTATATTGCAGACCTGGTGAATGTAACAATGTGAAGCTTGAGGAAAGTGGCATTTACCAAAGAAAACACATTATCACTGATCGAATCTTTCAAGTCATCTTTTCCCTTTATGAATGACATAAAAAAAACTTACTTTGTTTCAGCAGTAAATTAATGCATTTATAGGAATGTGGCAGAACCTGGAATCACATACCATCTGTTCTCTGTCTCTCAATTGCTACCACTGATTGGTTTTGATAGCCTCTCTAAAAAAGGCCTAGAAATAGCTGAAATAGCTTTGTCTTTAGTTTTAATACCATGAGAAGCAAAACTGCTTAATTATGTCTCATTTGGGAAGTAATGGGAAAGGAGAAATGAGAATATTTGGCTTAGAAGCAACTAGGGGCCTCCTTTCCCATTTTGTAGGCTTAACAGTCAGCACAATTTTGGGGGTAAAATTTATAGATTAAAAAACACACCATGGAACTCAGTGAGTGAACTGAGAATTTCAGCTGAAAGCTTAATTATTCCAGTTCTCGCTTGCTGCCTAAGACCAAAAACACGAGTTAAACGCACACAGTGCAGACAGTCCTTAAACTGGAGGCTGTGGTTGCTCATAGGGGAAGGAGGTCACTGGAAAAAGGAGCTGCTTTTTATAGGCAAACGGGGACACAGGCACTTGGACTATGTGGGCTTGGACATAGCCCCCATGAGGGTTGGTAGTTTTCCATCCTGAAACATTTGATTTCAAACTTTTATTTTATATTTAAAAAACCCCAAACTTGGTTTCCAAAACAGCCCTTTGCTTTTTTTTTTTTTTGTCTATCTGTCTCACATCTTCTCTCATTCTTTCTCACACATGCACACCAGGCTATGCTCCACTTTCATCAATAGGACAACAGAGAAGGTGAATTTTCTCTTATATTTGTGAGTTAAATGAGAATAAACCCCCATTACTGTCTTACTTTGTCCCTGAAGTTTTGCCAGTAATAATGTTGGCTTTATTAGCTCTGTAGGATTGAAGATGCTGTCATGGTGTCAGACCACATACCAAGAGACAGGACTGCAGATATTTTGAATTTTCCAGTTATTTTTCTTGTCCTTTTTGGTCAGCCAAAGACTCATGAGAACACCATCAAACAATGAAAAAGAAATGGAGTAATGGAAACAGCAGTGGCAGCTGCATAACCTAGAAAGAAAAGGTTATTTAATGTCTGCTTTTCACAATGTTTTGGGCCAGCCAAACAAGGAGATTTACATATGCTCTCTAAAGATGTCAGTGTAAGAACACAAGCATTATCTTTGATGTATCATAATGCTGACTGACAGGATATACACATGATAACACTACTTTAGAGTGGTATTCTTTTTGATCACAGGTATTTACAGCCAGATGTGAAGCCCAATTCATTCCCTTCTTTATCTGATAACAAAGAAATAGCACACAGGATTTAATACAGCATGAATACTGAGTAGTGAAACAAATAAAAATAACCAGAAGTATTTTAATGCCTTGCAGTATTCCTGACCTTTCTGCCCCCTTGGATAGACAGGCTCCCAAGGGTGACCCGTTTGTGTGACACCTGGATGAAACACCCAACACAGAATATGGCCTCGCATCACATCTGAGCTGGAAAAAGTAGTTTATTTGCATTTGTATCTTCCGTTTTTTTACTCATTATGTTCTATTTTTACAGGCAAATCCTCTGCAGTTTCTGTCCTTGGTTGCTAAGAGTGTCTGAACAATACCTGACTATGGCATCTTTGCTCACGTCTGCTCACAGCTCTTTCTGGTCCTGGGACTATGGAAAATGCAGAACAAACAGACATGCATCAATTAATATGAGAGCCTGCCACTGCAGCAAATCCAGCTGAGTGAGGCTATTTGAGGAAAACATTAAGAAAACAATTCCAATGATTGGAACACTTAGTTTTTGATTCCTTTCAGAATTTTCACTACAATGCCTCCCTCCTGCTTATACTTTGGATTTTTTTCTCTATCCAAAAGTGAAACAGGAGGCATTGAGACCACAACTCCTGTGAGAAAAGAGAGTTATGAGTACAGGCTGAAATTTTTTGTATTCCTAAGGAATAGAGTGGGAAAGGTATCTCACAGTAAGAGGATACATCTTGGGGTTTAAATCCTCCTGGACTTTAAAATTCACACTAAATTTTAATTTTTAAATTTAGTTTTCTTGAAATTGAGAATTTGCTCCAATAAACAAAAAGGGGACTAGCTTCAGCTATATATATATATTACCTGAGATTTCTGAGTGACTACTAAGAAAACTATTTCATCAAAATTGTGGGAAAGGTAATGACACAGTCAGCTGAGGAAATTCCCATCTAAGACTTCTGGGGGTGCCAATGTTAATTATTTCTTATTATAATATTTATATTATTCATTATGTATTATTTTTTACTGTCAGTGCTTTCTAGTGTTCTCTCATCTTCATAAGTCAGCAAAGGCATGGCAGAGATACAGGCCTTGGGATTCTTAGACCTCTTTACCAGTTTATACTTCCTGGACACAGCCAAATTGTCTGTGTTCATTCCCACTTGTTGTACAATGACACCAGGCCACTGCCCTGGGGGGCTGAACTCTATTAGAGAAGCACCAAGAGAAGTTTCTTCAGCATTTCTTTACTCACTCAGCAGCAACATCCTGTAGGCAGGTATGGTGTCTACAGTTTTCTATTGCTGGGATTTGAGGCAGTTTGATGTATCCAGATGAATTATCAGCACTGTCCTGACTTGTGGGTACACTTTGTTCTTCTCCCCAAAACAGCTCCTCCTTTTACAGCAGCCAGAAATCAAGGCCAGAAGTTCCCTGTATTCGATGTTTTTCAACATATCCAAGCTTGCAAATGTGTAATGAAAACATGGCACCTGTGGAATTTGTAGCAGTATTAAAAAGGGTGAAATATTAAACAGGGGAAAGAAGTAAGTAGCTATGTGCATTCATTATTGCTTTACTTAAAAACATCCTGAGGGACTTCAAGCATAGAATTCTAGATCTGTGTGGATGAACAATCCCTCAGGATAGTGGTTGAATGATTCCTGAATATACACTGGTGCCCCTCTAGCCTTGCAATCAGGTCTTTCATTGATGCACAAACTGCGCACTGTTGGGATGGGCCAGGCTCACTCTGAAGGTGCCCTTTGCTGTGTGATCTGTAGTTAACGGGTCCCTAGGAGATTTTGGGGCCGTGCCTTTTAACCCATGTTATTGTGCTTTGAAGGTGCAGAGAGGCTCAGCACACCCAGATGCACCTCAGAGCTTCCTCAGAACACCTTGGGCTCTGTCCTACACACATCGATTGATGGAGCCATTAAGACCTGAATGGACGGACAGTAATGATTCCATTCGGACCGATCCAATTTCAATGACATTGTCTCATACAATTCCATTAACATTGGAGCTGTTACACCCTCGGTGACAGATTATTATTTCTTTTAAAAAAGGAAAAGGAAATTAACAGAATATATTGAATTGCGCTGAATTGAGACAATAAATAACTGAATGTACCAGACACTAACCTCTCCCTTCTGTAATTCCAGGAGGAAAAATAGACATATTTACCACAAAGTTGATGACATATGTAGCACTTACGTTAAAATATGTGGCAAATCCTTATAACATATGGGTAGAATTATAAAACTGGCTAGGTCTCATATTGACTGCAATTTAACTTCAGGTGTAGAATTAGACAGAAAGTATTTGTCTATATCTATCTAACAATGCTCATTGCTGTAGTCCCTGAGCAAAACACACTGCTAAGTCCTCTATAATGGAAGAAACAAATTTAAGTAGCTAAGTTTTTCAGAAGACACACAGGACCAGTGGCAAAATGAAGTGAGACCCCTACATGACTATTTGTGTGGACACAGGAAAGGCTGCTTGAGGGCATAAATTGAGCAACTCTATTCCCCAAATGGAACATACCATACTGGAAGATCTTATAGGAAAATCTTTTTTTTTGTCCAAAAAGATTTGTTTTGACTAAGTTTTTTATTATAAATCACAATCTCTGACAGGTCTGCACCCCTGATTAATCTGATCCTGATGGGAATCTGCGTATCTCCATTGCTATTAAGCAGTACTGCCTGTGCTTATTTGTGCCATTTGTATTGTCTGAAGAGTTTGGTGCAAGAACCAGCACAGTCATCCTTGAGCTGCCTTGCTGGGTTCAGCTTCAGAATGAATGTAGTGATCTTGAATGATGCAGTTTGGAGTAGTTATTCCCATTTGCTATCCAGAACCTCAAGATATATTTCTTGAATGCACAAGCACACATTCATGCAATGATACCAAGAGGGACTTTGACTTCCATCTCCATAATGGTTAATCCTGTTTTCTAGCCCTTTGACTAATTCCTGTGCATTTTTGGTGTGGCAGTTTGCTATCTGCTGCATTCAGAGATGGTAAGATTCTTTTTCGTCCAGTTCCTCATTTCCAGTGCCCAGTGCTTTGGAAATCAGTGGCTCTGTTGCAATTTCCTGTCCTTTGCAGTGAGAAATCAGACAAAGGAAGAACAAGGACCATTCCTACAACATTCAGGTGAGTTCAAGACCCCTTACACAAACCCCTTTGTCTTCAGTGGACATAACTGCTTACTGCAGTGTTAGAGAGCAGATAATCAGATGTGGCTTTTGGCAATGCCTGACAGCACCAGGTCTAATGGAAATGTGAAGTTTCCAGCTCCTGAAGGATTTCTTCAGCTTTTTCAAGCCTTTGTTGTCAACAAATTTGCTGATTGAATGACTGTCTCCAAAGTAATTTCTGTGGACCTTGAGTCTTTGACTCTTAATATTTTCTGCAGAGTTTCTTTATGCTGGTGGATGGATGCTCAGGGAGATTTCCTCTGCAAACATCTCACTCTCAAGTCCAGCCTTTCTGTAGCTGAAGCCAGAGTCCATCCAGCTTCTCACAATGCCAGAACAGTTGCACTGTTTGAAAGTGCACCTGTTTGAAATGCAATTAGGCTCATAATGGGAAATGAGTTTCAGCTTTAATTAGAATGAGAGAACTTCTTTTCTTTCTAGTCTTTCAGGAGTGCTCTGAGCAGGTCTGCTTATCTATACTTGTATCTCTTTCCCTTTGTTTGCTTTGAATGTGCACAGAGTCTGCACACAGTTGTGGGTACCAGAGGGGAAATTTGTGTCTGATACAGTGGGAGAGGGCAGCAGACATGTTCCATGCTACCTGGTCTGCATCCCCTACACCATCATGAAGTCCCTACTGTGCATGAGACAGCAGTGAGGCAGGATGGGGCAAGGGAAGAGCACAATGGGAGAAGTGATGGCAATTTTGGTGGAATTCAAGTGCTGTCAACTATGAGATGTTAACACAAAGCTAAAGCAACAGCATGATATTTTGCAAGAGCAAAGTTTGATCCTGAATGGAAAAAACCCCCAGTAATGCAGAGTTACCATTCTGTCTTCAACCTCCTCATATCTAAATTTTGTCTTTACTCTTTCTACAGATTCATCTCTGCAGCTGTGGAAATAATTAAAATTACTGCAATGCTCGTGGATGGCTGCTTTCATCATACTGTCTGTAGGCTGTAGTTGGGTCGTACCACAGAGGCAGCAGTGGGGTTAGTGTTGGTTGTAGATCTGCAAAGCCTTTCTTTGTAATATTCATCTTTGATACTGTTAGCTGCCTTTGCAGAGCCTTTGCTGTTGTTGTGTAGTCTCAGAAGTGGTTCATTGCACACTAAGACCATTTTTTCAGCCCCCTCAGGTACTACAAGTGGCAGTCGGAGTTTTCCCCATCCCTTAATTCACACAGTGGAGGAGTTTTATTTTACTGTAAATTGTCTCTTTCATAGGTTAACTGATTTTGTAACATTATCAGGATACAGGAAATAGCACTAAAAAACCTCTAGCAATAGAAATTTAAAAACCCAAGCATGAGGAAAGATGACACACTGAGTTCTGATCAGCAGGGATCTTTACAAATTCACCTTGCCTTGAGGGAAAAGAGGAATTCACTCTTTCCACTTTCCCTTGTGATCTGACCCCATCTGGCTCCTGCCAGGATGAGCTTCCAACTGCTCACAAAGGCTCGTGTTCTGGTCTAAGCACTAAGCTTGTGTTTATCAATAAACACTCATAAATCACTCTGATTTTGAAACAATTTCGTACAAGTAGCAGAATTTTTCATAAGATTTAGACACAATAAGCGTTTGAATTGCACTTTAGATCACTTCAAAAGGAGGAGCTTTGTAAGATATCCTATTAGCTTTACCGAGTGGGGTATGTGTGTGTATTTACGTATTTGTAAAGTTGACTTTATCGTTGATTTTGTAATCAAACACAGGGGAGGGGGGGAAATAATCAGGCTCCATCAGTGTAACCTATCAATTTAAATTGTTCCACTTATAAAGAAATTGGCACATTCATTTATACATATTGTTAATTATCTTCACTGTGGTGATCTAAATATTCTTCACAGCTAAATGACTGCAGCATCGTGGATTATCCTGAATTTAAAGGAAAAATAATAGAAATTGAAAAAGGCATGCACAAAACATAATGAGATTCTCTTGGGTTTAAAAACGTTTCAGCATATTCTGTGCTCCTATAAAGCCATTTAAATGAAAGAAGCATTGGGAAAAAAAAAAAACAAAAAAGAAAAACTCCTTGCCTTAAAGATGCACACAGACATAAAAACTTATTCCCCATGGAAATTGTGCCTCTAAATGACAATTCACTTTTATGAACAGTTTTATTACAAAATAGATTTCCTGCAGCTAATTTCGTCAGTTGTCCCACTCTGCTGCTACTTTCCACTGCCTCTCTAACTTCTTGTTATCTAAGTATGGGTACATTAATTGCTATATGATGTAAGAGAGTGGGCTGCATGCCAGAGCCGTAAGCAGGGAAGCATTTTGCCTGGCAGGTCTCCCTGACGATGCCTGCACCCAGCTGACTGTGTAGCAGTATTTAAGCAATATTTCCATGTGATGGATTAAGTGTCATTGATGGATGTGGGTAATGGAATCTCCGGAGTGTCATTTTAACAAGACGTATACGTTGTTGGACGTATTTCACAAGTCTCTGTAATAATGCATTAGTCTCACTGAGAAGGAATAGGTGATTAGTAGCACTAATTAGAAAGTTCTTGGAGACAGACTTTGGTTGATGAAGTACGGTGTGAGCCTTCAGTCATTAACAATACTGCAATGAGTTCAAGGTAGAATCAATCTAGGAGGGTGATTGCACAGATGACATTAAAAATTATACATTCCTTATTAATATATTGATTTGCATTCTAAATTAAGTGATGGCATTTAATAAAGAAGCAAAAGAAGAAAGGAATTATTTTTTTCTATTTTATTTGCTGCGTGAGTGATGTGTAGTTCAGTTTCCAAGTGAGGAGTTTAATTTTCTGTTATCTGCAGCAAGACGTGCATTTATGGTAAAAGAAAAAGAGGAGCACGACAGAGGGAATTACCTAGTGCCTAGGAAAGCTCATTATCTTGGATCTGGGTGGGCTGGGAAGTCTTTCACAAACATTGCCAGTCATTTCTTTTCTTTCCGTGTGGCAAAAGTGAAGAAAAAAATCAATTTCTCATTCTGCAATTTCCATTTCCAATTACCAAAGCTGAGGGAATCTTGGAAATGGATGAGAAATGGATAATATTTATGGTTCCATTCAAAATGTTCACCCATCTGGACCAGTCCTTGCTGGGAAATAACCCTGAACCCAGCCATCAGGAGACCACATGCTGTCTTAGCAGAATTGGGCTGGAGGCAATAGCTTCCTATCTCTGCTTCCAATCCCACATGTTAGTGTCAAGTGGCTCAACAACCATTTCATTCCATTAAACCACTCAGCCAGTAGCTGGAGCCCCTGCATGGAAGGAAGGGAAGTCTGGATTTGTGGAACCATCCAGCAGCAAAAGCACTTTGTCTCATTCCAGTCCTTGCCCAAACTTGCCGTGAGAAAGCCCTTAAACCTTTGGTATTCCAGGGTAACTTCTGTACAGAGCTGCTCTTGTGCTGCTACCCAAATGAACAGCTACTCCTGCCCTGGAACTGGAGATTTTGGGTCCATGCCTTCACTGAAAAAAAAAAAAAAAAAGATTCATTCAACCCAAAAAAAACCTGTCAGGATCCTCAGGGTGGAGATGCATCACAAAGGAACAGTGCATGGTGGAACTCCCTGCATGTGCTTGACTGCCCAAGGCAGAGACTCTCACTGGGCAAGCGCTGTCACCCCACCTTCTTATGGACCTGCTGGTGTGTATGTGCCAAAGCAATCCCACAGGTGAACAGCATGAGGTCCTGAAATATTTTTCTTCTTCTTCTTTACTGACCAAAAAGATCCCTTTGTGAAGTTTCTGAGTTATTAGCTCCATCACAAAGAGGACAACCCTGACACCCAGACACCCAGAATGCAACCCAGAGCAGAGCATAGCAGGGAAGGTTTGGGGGGTGTATGTTCATTTTGCAAAAGGGCAGGAAGGGTTATAGGCCAGGCCTGAGCAATTTCCCTGTCTAGAGATGTCAGCAGAGAAGATGCCTGTGCTCCCTGAGTGCACAGTCTGTGTGTGTCTACGAGCTGGGCAAAGATGAAACCACAAAAGCATAATAGAGCTGTCAGCAACATCAGAACTTCAGGCAGGAGTTAATTCCTGTATGCTCTGGGTGCAGAGCTGTGGTTATCATCAGCAGGGAGGAGGTACAGATGGGATAGGCTTCTGCTGAGAAGCATCTCTGTTGCACCTCCAAAAATCCTTCGAGAACTGCAGCTGCAACATTTTCAGCCGCCTAAGTCCAAACTGCACAAGAAGTCAGAGGCTTCCTATTGCCTGAAGAAAGGGAGTAAGCTTAGAGGGAAGTAAAACTCCTGCTAGCATGTGTGGTGCTAAGAAAAGCTGTCTCCAGTACTGTGTCACCTCACCTCAAGCTCTTGGAATCTGCAAGTCGGTCTGTGACTTCCTATCTTCAATGATGCTGCACAAGCTCCCAGACTGCCTCTGGGATGTGCCTTTAGGGAGATATCAATCCGCTGTGTCTAGACTATGCTCTCCTTGCTAACTAAAACACAGAGTTAGACTCACAGATATAGTGTCAAAAGCATTTTTATTTGTGATGTGATTATGCTTTTGCAGCACTATCCTCCACATGCAGCTTGGGACTAATTCTTAAGAAAGGAGTCTTCTTTTGGAAGTTCAGCTCCCTTTTCTCCTTTGTCTTACTGGGCTTAGTTGTATTAAGCTATTATTTAAAAGTGGTATCAAACTATTATTTAAATTATTCTCCAAGATTTGGATAGAAGTAGATCATGGACATGCAAGGTGAAGACAGCTCATTTGTGACCTCCATGCCCCCAAATGTGCAGTAGCTCCATGTTCAAGTAATTTCGCAACAAGCCAGTGTACCTTAACTTCAGACAACACATAGAAGGGGACACATAGGCTGCAGGCAAAGAGGCCTTCAGTTGTGCTTCCTTCCTCTGGCAGCAAATTTGGGAACTGATGCAGCCTCAGATTTCAGCCTGAAGCAGAGTTGGGATGTGGCTGAGACAGGCACCACAGGTGGGATCTCATAAGCTCACCCACAGTCTCACACTCCAGGCAGAGCAAGATATGCTGGAAAGGGCTGCTTCTCTTTGTGCCAGCAGCAAAGCTGCCACATCAAAGCACAAAGGTTGTGGGACTGATGCCTGCCTCCCCCTTTAGTGTATCTCTGTGTCATGCACACATCTATCACACGCATTAGACTCACATTCCATCCTTAAAATCATCTGTCTGGAGAGAGGGATAAACAGATGACCTTCTGCTCCCTGGGGAAAGCTGTGCTTTGGGATAGGTTCTCCCTTAAGCTTGCCTGTGTTGAAGGAGGCTTCACAGCAGAGCACGTATCACCTGCTAAGGTAATAAGAACTGGAGAATCTCTCAGTGGCACAGGACATCTGGGTTTACGGGGAGGAAAGTGGTGAGCTGGGAAAACAGGTGTCCAGCACTGAAGCTGAGCTTTTCAAGAATTACATTTTTAGCAGATGCTGAGGACTGAGTTCTGCTGGTTGATAATTAGCAGAATGGGCATGAGAAACCTGCGTAGTCCATGAGCTCCCTTTGAAGATTCTGCTTTTCTGATGAGTTATTCAGATCATTTTGAGACAAGACTTTCTTTTCAATGGTTATTAAAAAAAAAAAAAAAAAAAAAAAAAGAGAGAGAAGCAGATGGTTTCTGTTACAAAAACCCACACCAAAAAACATCTGCTCAGGGAATTTTTGGAGCCTGTCCCCTGAGTGCCTGACTGCAAACCTGGCATGCTTTGGTTTTGATGTCTGAAGTTTATGGCACGGCAAGGCACAGAGGTTTAACAACTCACCCTGTGTGTTAGGGAGAAATTAAAGAGTGCACCCTGCAAGGAAGAAACAGGGTCACTAAATGTTAGCAAATCCTCTTAAGAAGGCTGAGTCAGAACTGAAAGCCTCTCTTTAATCAAAAGATTTCTCCAAATCTTGTCTTGTCCTGAAGATTAGAGACAAGTAAAAAGTCTCAGAGGAATTTATCTTTTTTTTACTAGAATTCTGCTAAATTTTGCATGCCAGCCCACACTTAAAAATTAGGAAGCTATTTTCAAGTATCTTTTCAGATATTTTTGTGAGAAATAGAGCTGTCTACAGGAACACATGTGCATGAGAGGCCTTGTTAAAGAAAAATATATTTTCTGAACGCTTTCAAGTATTAAAAAGGAAGGACACCAATGTGTAGGAAAGTAATGGGAGCTACAAACAACTTTTATGTTTGAACATAAAGAAGTTATGAGCTTGTTTAAGCATAATGGGTGGTGGTCAGAAGATAAATTATGAAAACCTTGGGTAGAGGGAATTTCATAGTGAATTTGTTTGTTTCATTGTGTTTATTCTTCCAGCATTCTGTGCAGAAAGGTCAGAAGGGCTTTTGGGAGACCTAAGACAGGTTTTTGTCTCTGTTAATTGCTGCCATTTAGCCCTTACACAGAACTTGATTTTACACGGAGATCCACACTGCATTTTGTCAAAAGTACAAAAATTATGATGCCTTTATTCATTAATGAATATATTCACTTCATCAAAATAATACCTTCTGCAAAAACCAGAAAGAGATACTTGGAAAAGTAGCATTCCTTACCTGGATGTTCAACCTCTATGGGTCTGAATCTGAACAGGTTGTGACAATCTCCCTTCATAGCCAACAGAGTGATCTATTTCTCTGTGGTTTCCTCTCATACCAAACCAAACACTGAAGAAAGATCCGAGAAGTTGCATCCTCTAACAGTGAAAACTCTTTGTTGACTATAAAGGGTTCCAGGATGGTGATTGGCTCAGAGTTGTGCATCTCATTTTTAAATAACTTAAGCTGGGATATGTAAATCCAACCTGTGGTGTCTGAGCCTGGCTCTGCGTGTTGGCAGTTTGAAAGGTGACAGGGACAGATGTTAATGTAATGTGCAGCATATGTAGCACAATGTATAACAACAAGTCCATCACCAAGATATGAAGAAGCAAGATTTTTCACTTGATCTTCTTGTGGAGGGGCTCCTTTCTGCCTTTGATGGACACCAGCTTTCTGGCATTATAGTCAAGGCTGTCATTAACATTTTGATCCTGACTCCTTCTATGCATATTTTTTAGCTTTTTCTTTTGGATCAGGCTGTTCTTTTGAAGCACATAATCTGATTTTTTTCCTACTTACCACGCTTTGGCTGATGTTACATAGCAGTCTTGAAGCACACAAATTGGATTTCTTTTTGGCTGAAACTAAACTGGAAGATGCTTTCCAGATGTGCGCCAGTATGCAGCTTCTAAAGGGAAATCCATACATGACACCAGGGCTGCTGAGGAATGAAGCCCCTTACACCACGTATTGTAGCTATGGGGTGCTCAGCACCAGAAGTTTAATTCTGCAGTGCCCCTCCTGCCAGAGCTCAATCTGCAACTTGCCCAAGTGTATTCCTCAACAAAAAGGTAAATGTTAGAGAAGAGATCCCAGGCACGGCTTTACTGATGCTGTTTAGGAGCTGTATCCCTTCTAAAGCTCCTACAGCTTACAAAACACAGTTTACCTGACAGGAGCTGTCATATTTGAGAAGTACTGGGCCTGCAGTTTGCTGAAATCCATCACAGCCAGGTAAACCTTTGCTTTCAGGCAGCATGTGAGCAGAGTCTTCTATGTCATTTGAACAAAGATCCACTTTTTCATGAAAAGCAGGGAGCAGTTTTTCACCAGCACAAGCTGTGTGGAAAGGCTGGTAT
>QWTY01039622.1:9953-32593 GCA_008033365.1 Pseudorectes ferrugineus
GAAGCCTAATTGTGGTACTTTGAAATGTCATTGGCCATTTTAGGGAAGGTTGTCTCAGCAGGTGTGATTGGGCAGCTACAGTCCTGAGACCCAAAGGACAGGAAGTGACAGATTCTGTGAGGAAAGAAATTGAGCAGAAGATACATAGTACAAAAATAAAAAGGAAATGAAAAGATGGCTTTTGGTGTGCTGCAATGCCACTTAAAGAATTGTTCCTTACTCTGTGAAATACCTTTACGTGCCAGCATTAACAGGCTACTGCTCTTTCATGGGTTTCAAGTTGCCCCCGTTACTTTTACCAGGCTTCTCTCCTTGGTGATTTGCTGTCAGGTGTTCTTGCTGATGGCTCTGGAGCTGCCTCCTCTGTTAAACATGCATGTTGCAACCCCAGTGAGCCTATTTTTAAGGTTCCCTCATGGACCACATCTAGCTTCCTTTTAAAAGACCCATAATGGATTAAAATTATTTATAAATTGACAACTGTTTACCATATTTCTCCTGACTGATGACTGTTTCCTTATCATTGATATATAAATTCCCAGAACCGATATTTCTCATATTTGTCAGAAAATATTCTGATAGAGTGTGTTCTAAAACAAATCAATAAATAAAAACACCAACAAAAGCAAAATCTCATTTTGTTCATAGTTTATCCTGAATATTTTGGTAAACATCGTATTAGCCAAGAGAATCCTGTTGAGCATTCACTGTACCTGAGTGGTACTTGCACATCTCTGCACGATGGGCTTGTTCCCTTCCCTGAGTTGCAGTGGATTTCCCGTGTTTCTGTTGCAGGTGTCTGTGATACTTGGTACTGGAAAATGAGGCTGCTTGTTTTAAATAAGAAATGAATTTGCATAAGTACTCAGAAATACTAAAATATGCTGATGATAGTTGTAATTTCTTTGGATCTTGATGAAGGTTTTAAAAATCACGTCAATAGGACTGCCAGTAGAAAGTGCCTGTGTGGAAAATATAGAAATATTTATTCACCTGATGACAGCTGAAAGGTTTAGGCAAATAGAAAGATAATAGAAGATTAGAAGTGTTTAGAAGATAATAGTTTGTACTTCTATCATTTGAATACAGCTCCTGGCTGTCATTGTCAGAATATACTAGGTGTGCTTGCAGCATTTATCAGGAATTATTTCTTTTATAGTCGAACCTAGGGTTTTTCAAATTGGACAGCTCTTCCATAGCAAGTTAACAAATCCTTGAGAGGCAGAGAAGTCACAACTCTACGTCTATTGTAAACGCTTGTTGTATCAGAGGTGAGGGACCCTTTTCATGAGTTAATCAAAAAGACCTATGCAAACAAGCAAGAGGATTTTTTCTTCAGTCAGTCACTACAGTTACAGAGCCTGACATTGTTAGTGAACCTTCGTGATCTCATAGGCTACTGCAAACTCTTGTGCACCAGACCCCGCTTAATAAAAACGTGAGGCACTGGATACACAAATTCATAGCAGCTGTCACAGCTGGGCTGTGGTGAAGTTTGGTCAAGACCCTTTGAACTTTTTATTTCACACTAATCCCATTTAGTGTGATCAATATACAGACCTCCAGCTCCTAGGTCTGTTAATTAGGTGTCAAGTGTTGGGTTGGCCTGTGTCAGGCTGTAAAATACAAACACAGAAGAGACTATCAGTAGGGAAGTAAAGTGTTTATTGTCTGAATGTATAAGAGTGAAAAGTTGCCTTCCTAGCCTGAGATGTCCTTAGGGATCTTAAGGGTCTTTTGTTTCTCTCAGTAAGGTAATTGTATAGTTAAATACGCATTTTACCAAAAATAGTAGTGCAGTTGGGGGCTGCAGAATAATGGAAAAGATCTAGTTCTGCTAATAATTTGATGCTGGCATACCTCTTTGTCTACCTACCCCCACGCCTTTTCCCCGATAATAAATATACTTAATTGCTCTGGTAACTAGTTGTGTTGGGTTGCTTTTAGGTGGGAGTCCTTTCTTCTTTTGTGCGTGTACATCTAAAATGAAGTTTCTTCTAGGACTTACCAATATTTATTTTAACTTATGCTTTGTAGCATTCAGGGAATAGACAGGATAACTTAGATCTTCATTTCCCCATCTCAAAGAATCTGGGGAGGTTTTTGAACTCCCCCATCTTTAGTTCTCTGTCATTCAGGGAAGGGTAAATATGTGGAATGATATTTCAACTTTCATACGTTTTTGGGTTCTTTTATTTCAGTCTTTCAGTGACAGAAAGGACTGGGGAGTTGTGAGTAGTTTGTTTCATCTCCTTTGAAGAAAACCTAAAATTTATAATCCCAGATCAGACCTTTCCTATAACTCACGCAACTCATCCTGTTAACTGTTTTAATATATGGCACCGCTATTTCATTAAACAACATCCAGGAATAATTAGTTCAGCAACGATGCCTCGGAACAAAAGCCCTTGATTTCGTTTAACTTTATAAGTTGGTCTCTTTTGATCTGCAAGAACACATCTGGGGCCTTTAAGAAAGCAGAAAGAAAAATATTAAATGTTTAGTAAGGCTGTTGGTGAAGGTTTCAAAGCACAGTAACCCTTTGGTACCATGATGTAGCTCAGAGGCAAAAAAGTGTGAATTTCTTATTTCATAAGCTATCACATACCACCTCCATATAGTAAATGCAGTTTTTGTTAGCTGGTGACGACTACATTTTGCCTTTACGTCCAGTTTCATAAGAGGGAGTATCTTCATTCTTTCCCGAATTTTTTTCATCCATTTTTCTGACCTTTTACCCCCATTTTCCCTTGGCTGCATTTGAATGAAGTAATCAGGATCATTACTATAAACCTGACATTTTTTTACCAGGTATCTTTGCATTAGAATTTCTTTTTGCTGCATCAAACTTTGCACTGTACTGCTTTGTTCCTTTAATAGCTTACTATTATTTGCCAAGGTGGTAGGGATAAATCCGTTTGTTCTTTACTCTAGACTTAGCTGCTTAGATTTTGCAAATATCCTACAGTCCAGAGGATATAAATTTACTCGTCTAATCTTAATCACTGTTACTGACTTGTAATAGAAAATTGCTTACCAGTTGAACTCTTTAAAATTTGCCACTAAAAAAATCCTGCCTTGAGGGAAAGCTATAAAGATTTTGTATGCCAATTGTTTTTTATTTCGTAAACTAAAAAGTATTGCGAAAAATGCTTGTCTGATAGTAATTAATTCCTTTTTCTTTTCTTCTCCTAGCAGAGGTAGCCTTTGTTTTGATTGTAATTAGCAGAAGGAATTCACCAGGAATAGCACCATATCATTTGATTTGTACTGTTGTGCATGTTGTGTTTGCTTGTTTGCTGTATTGCACCCGAGTGCTGCTGTATTTATATTCCAGGCGTTTCCTAGAAAATGTACAAATCATCACGATTAATGTTAACGTTTGCCATAGCTAATGAAGCCTACCAGATCTCTCAGTAATTATTCATCACCTTTGTTTCATTTTGTATAAATCATGGCTTCTATTAACAAGCTTGTTTTAGAGAAAGGACAGGAGAACTTTGTTCATGAGGAAGAAATGAGCAAAACAACTTTTTTCTTATTTCTTCCCTTGACCTGTCAAAATAGAAGTGAAAAGAGTTGAAAATATTATTTTTCATTCCAGGTTTTATTTTTAAATGCAGCTTTATGTTCACTCTGTGTTTGTTTTCCTTAGTGAGCCTTTAACTCCAAGGTTGTGACCCAATAATGACCTCCTTTTCCACTCTCAATTGCTTTTGACCTACTCCAATAAGTAAAAAGAAATAACCCAACAGAAGGGTAACCAGATCACTTCTACCACACCAAGGAAACAGGCAGGCTTTGGGATGCTCTTCTTTAATCTCTCTATCCACAGAGCCTTCATTTTAATTTGCAAAATTGAACCCAGATCGAGAGCAGTAAAGCCTGAATACGGTAAATATTCATGCCTCAGTGATCTAGAGTGGCTCCATTACATTTCAGAGATTGGGAGAATTACCTTTTGGATTATGTATATTCATGGGCTGATTTTTATTTGAGATATAATATTACTCACATTGGGCTACATGTCGCATATTCTATCAAAACCAGCCTTCTCACAAAGCTCCAAATGTTCCTTACACGTAAAAGTTTTACTTCTTTTCCCTATAGTTTCCTCCCTTTTATGCTTTTCAAAGACTGGTAGTAAACAAATTTCTTTTAAAGAAGAAGGAAAAAAAATGCCAGTAGAAATTCTTCTATAAAACCTTCAACCCTGTGTTTACTGTGATATATTCTTTTGCATGTGACTTTGAAGTCTTCAGATAAAAGTATTATTATTGTTCTAAACCTAAATCTATTTGGAAAAAATAATTCAGTTTGTTCTGTTGGAAGAAGAAAATTCCAGACAGCCTCTCTTTAACCTATAATTTTGCATTGGTTTTGACTTTTTTTTCTTCTTTGAAAAATGTTTTATTGAAATATTTTTGATAAGTTGCAGAAATTTTAATTGGAATGTAAATGTTAAGCTGCTTCTGTGTCATGGTTTTACTATGGGTCTGACATTCTCTGCATAGATACTTGCTACCTAAACTCACTGGCATCATACTATGCTTTTAAAAATGCATACTTTGTCATCTGTAGTGATAGGTGGCACAAGCAGTACCACTTAATTTAGGATACTTGACATCTTAATATTCCTTTTTTGTTACCAAAAAAACCCCCTATGAGCTATTTTCGTCATTTGGAGATGAAAGGATTATGGTAGGTGTCTGCCTTCTGCATCTTTCCACACACCCAGGGACTGTAGGGATCTATTCCCTACCTGCCAGACATTTGATGTGTATGGCTGTTGGGCTCTTTTGGCCTGAGGACTAAAATGGGATGTGGTCCTTTCCTGTGGGAAAAGATTCACCCAAATCTACAAGAGGCAAAGCAGAGAGAAAATAAAAGTGCAGTGGGGCTTGGTGCTCCTGCTGAATGCCAGGCAGGGGTGAGGGGTGGGAGCCAACGAGTGTGTTAAGAACGTGTTTTACTGGGAAATGCTGCAAGGGCAAATGGTGCTTGAGCAGCCCGATTGTCTTCTGGGGCAGAACACAGACAGGAAGAGTCACGACTTGAGTGAGGTTTGGGCAGCATCTCTCACAGCATTCTCGTGTGGCAGCTGGGGAGGGATGGGATGGATCCGGGGGGTTCGGTGTGAGTTAAAAGTTGCCTGAAGTGGTTGAGTCTATTGGGAGCTTTGCTGTGGATGAGGAAAATTGCTATGAAGTTATAATAATTCTGAAAAATCAGCCTTTTGCTCTCAAAAACTGGACATTGGTTTTTTTTCCTTGAGAATTTGGATTGTGACAAATGATGCAGTTGAGTTTATCTGCAGTGAGGCGTAATGCCATGTTATATCACAAGGGTGACAAGATTACTGGAGTTTACCAAATAAATACTCCAGTAAGATAGCCTACATGTAATACAGTGGGAATTTGATGGTTTACAGTAAATAATGAATTCTGGGCAGTTCAGTCATGAGAAGAAAATAAATAGAGGATAGTTTTTTTTATTCAGTGAGATTTGTCCTGCCTATACATGGGATAGATTAGGTTGTGTTGAAAAAATGTGGGATTATATATTTAAAGGCTAGAGAAGACTGCTTAAGCACAGAAGGTCACTTAAGTTTACCTGCAAAATCTTAATCTTAACACTTGCTAATTTCTGATTTGTGATTGTCTGCATGAATATAGCATACATGTAATATAAATTAAAATTATGGTATTAAAGCAGAGTAAGGTCGTTGACCTGCTTCTTTATTTACTGGGTGCATAGTCATATTTTAGATGCTGAGAAAGGAAATAAGCTAAATGGATTTTCGTATCCCCTTTTATATTGCTTTATTCCAGTGTTGCAGTGCAGGCTCTTCAGGCTATGGTGTTATTTTATCCAGAAGGAGGAATATATTAAATAAAATCTGATAGCATGTGTGTGGTGTTACATAAGCACCACAGTGGTCATATGGTGAATGCCCTTATAAACCTCACTTAAAAAAAATTAAGTTAAAAGAATCATTCGATGTGAAATAATTTTTTCTCCAGATGCTATATTCCTTTCCCACATGGAGGTAAGTGAGGCCATGAAGAAATAATAGATTCTAGAAATATTCAAGGTCTTTCAGAAAATTGCTACTAAGCCACATGATCTTGCTGGAACCCACAAACTTGGAATTATTTCTGACTCTTTGAGGTTTCTACTCTTTGTGGCCAGTCCTAGCTGCTTTTGTGATGTCGGCTCAGAAGAGAAAGCTCTCCACAACCTGAGCAGTGGGCAAAGTTTGCATTGTGTGATTCGCTGTTCTATGATGTGTTATTGACAGCTCCTGTTTATTGACACCTCCTGTTTTATCTCCATTTTATGCTGTTTTGAAATCCTGGTTAAAGTTTTCGAACTCTCGAGTTACGACATGAACCACAAAGGCATCTCAGAGAATCTAGAAAATACTTGGTACATTATTTCTTAAAATAAAAGATTTTTTTTAATATTTGGATGGAGGATGTGACTTTTTATTTCTGATGGCTCATTGTTGCTCTCTTGTGCCTTCACAGCCCATATGTCCTTTTCATGCTTTTGAGCAGGAGTGGTTTGCCAGCTTCACTAAATACACGGCTGCTTGCTCATCTATGGGATTTGGCTTTGCCATCCCTCGTAAAGCAGAAAGTTCGACATTCTTCATGTTTAGAAGAGAATTTATAAAAAGATCTCCTTACACGTAGGGAGCAGTTTTATGTCTGAATTGGGGCTTTGCTTCGTTTCGGTTGATGTGGTTATACACAGGCTGACTGAAAACTAAAAGTTGTGGTAGCCTTTCAGACAAGAGGCCAATGTAGTTTGGTATCTTCTGACCACCAAGAGAGGGTACTGGAAGAGAGAAGATGAGATACCTTATTCTTTATTTGAATTTGTAGTTGATCATTAGGGAGGAAGGAAGTTCTTGCTTTCAAAAGCAGCAGGTATGGGATGCATTTTGGTCATGCAGTTGGGAGCTTGCTGCTCCCCTTCTGCTTATAAAGATGCACTTCTGGATGATACTGAGGTGGTGTTTTGTGCATTTGGCACTTTGCTACAATGTATGGCCAGCTTATACTTCTCGAGTGTTTTTTCTTGCTAGGGTGCTGATTCAGGCAGGCTTGCACTTGGTGTATTTTTAAACCTCAGGGCTGAAATGGTGCTTTCTTAATTTCGGTTTATTCTTGGATGTGAGTTTAAAGAGGCAGCTCTTAGTGACTGGGCTCTGAAGTGTGATTTTTATTTTTAAACTTGTTAGAGTCCTCAGTATTTGAAGTGGGGTCTTTTTTTATAATACATATGCAATACTCCTTTTATAAATACTGCACTCATAATCAGTATTTTCTCTAACATATTATTGAGACTAATTATTTTAACTTTGCAGTTTCTCATCATCATTACAGGGAAGCATGGTTGCTGTATCTCATATCAGAAAGATTCACTCACAGCATTGAGAGGCAGCAGGATGGCTAGGTTTTTATCTAAAGAAGCTATGAGCAATGGCATATGGCTGATAACTTAATGGAAGTTGGATAAATAAAGGAAAAAAAGGTCTGACATATCAGTGCAAAAAGTCATTAGTGGACTTTTTCTGTATCCTGTTTTCTATTAGTCTGTAGTAAACTGCTTTGAAAATCTTAGTGGGCTTTTCCTTTGGTCTTAAAATAACGGGTTCTCTTATATTGGATACATTTGTTTATCTCAAGGGCTGAACGGTTTGGGTGCTTTTGATTTCTGTTTTGCATTTTTCAATCTGCACTTGAACACAAACTTCTTTCTCTCTTTTCATGGCTCTTTACATAACACTTTAGGAACATTAATGTGATTATACAAATTAAAATTTAAAAAGGGGAGCAAATCTCTGCAAATGATGTAAGATGTAAGAACATGGGGCTCTTGATTTATAGGTTGACATATAATCAATTCCCCTGTGCCACAAGAAAACAAAATGTGAGTGCATTTCTTAGCAAAGTTTGTGGCAAGTTTTGTAATGGTATCCAGGTTCTCCATGTTTACCTACATGGTTCACGTGCAGTAAAGCCTGTCACTTTAAAGTTGCACTCAGTATTGTTCACTTTCTGTGTCTGAAGACCTAATTTTCCCACTTTGAGTGGATTGCTCAAATGGGCCTTACGCAATTTTCATGGACAATATAAGATAGAAGTTGTTTTCCAGACAGCAGTTTCAGGACTAAAATGGGGTGCTTGAAATAAATGCAAAGAAACGCCAAAGATAATTGTCATCGCTGGTCTCAGTTACAAATTCCTGTTGCTCAGGACAGTGCTCTGAAGTATTTTGCCTCGTTCTGGTGGTAGAGGGGTGGACTGAGTGATCCAGCCCCAACTCCCTGCTTGAAAAATCCATTGCTGTAAAGCTAAAGAAAATATGTGAAAGCTTAGAACTGTGTTATAGCTTGTAGGGATCCCTTACATAGGGAAACTAGATATGCATAAGAGAAACAAATCCAATACTGGGGGTCAGTTGCATCCTTTTCAGTGCTTCTGGGTTTAGTATTTTAAAGGCCAGACAAAACAAAGATGAATTTTACTTATGTACTTGAGCCTCTTGAAGAAAAACCCTACATTTGGAGTATTTTAAACCATGGGCAAATGTCTCTGTCAGTCGGGGTCAGAGTGAAATGGAATGAAATACTGTACTGATGTTCATGGTCTGCTCAGAAAACAGGAAATCAGTGATTTAAAGCTACTCTGGCTCTTGTTATTTGATCAAGTGGGTGCAGACCAACTCCCTGATTCACTTCTCTGCTGGTTCCATATCTGACCTTTTGAAGGAGATGCAACTCCAACTCACTTTGGGTGATCTAATCCACCCACCAATCACACTCTGGCATTGTTCTGGTCAGGTTCTAATTCCTACAAACATTATGCTCTTGGAACAGAGATTATGGTCAGTTTAAGATACTGTGCTGTCTGCTCCTTTGACAGTTCTGGCACTGAGAACAGGAGGGGAAAAAAGGAATGGGCTTGAATGTGTTCTCTCTCTGATAGGTCTATGGAAACTTCAGATGCAATAAGAGATACTAATTAGAACAAATATAGATAGGCTGATTAAATAACCTTCAGGGTCCTGGATAGATCAGCATGAAGTGGTGATTCTCAGTAGGTTGAGTGATGCAGTGTCATTTCCTCCTCGTGTCTGAGGACCTGTCTGAAAGCCAAACCCAGCTAGACTGAAATCAGGTGGTTCTTAGACCTTGGGGTGAGCACAGCCAGGATGTGCAGGGCTTCCCTCCTGGGAGAGAGCTGGGGGCAGCACAGATGACCTGCTTTGATTGGTAGGGGGGTGGGATGAGTGGATCTTTACATGATTCTGCAAATTTTCAGTGTGTTTTAAATTAGGATGATGTTTTCTGAAAGAGAATTAGTCAGGATCCAAACTGTTGTTGAACTGGCATTTGCAACTGTGAAGACCATGAGCAAATGTATTAACAGGAGCCTCATTCATCACTGGAAAATACTTCTGTGTCCATACCCCACTGCAATGTTTATCCTACACATAGGAATTACAGCAAACTTTTCGTCCCGGGAAGCGATGCTTTTCAATTGTATATTGCTTAATGTAGTTGAACACTGAGGAACGTGGCAGAACACACCTTATATGCTGATACAAGCCAGCTCTGTATGCCATGGCTGAGAACTGTAAATCACAATGAAAAAGGGTTAATCGTGTGAAGTGAGTATTTCAAAAGTACTTGTTCATTCTCCTTCTGATCACTGTTTCTGGGCTGCATGTCAGATGCATCAAGCCTAATCATTTGAATTAATTTAAGAGGAGAGAGTAGGCACTGAGGAAAGTTTCATGGATGCCTTATTAAAAGCCAGGATGTGTTCTGAGTATATGCACGCAATCGTGTTTTCTAATCACATTTTTTATCCTTAAATGTTATCTAAATTCTGTTAAAGATATTTCAGATTAATATACGTAGACTGTTTGTGTAATACTTTCATTCATCTATTTAGGTGGGTAATTTCTAAAAAATAATATTATAAACTGGAATACTAGTAATAAAGTCTTTGTGACTTCATTTAAAATAGAAAACTAGACAGATATCTTGTGCATCTTCTGGTTCCAATTTTGTTTTGAGGAGTGACAATGCTGGTAGATTCCTTAGTTCTTGCCAATTTATTGACCTCGTCCATGGTTGTAGAAGAGGAAAGATTTACTGCCAGTATTATCACATGTGAAATCACAGAAGTCTTTCAAAATAGGTTGGGCTGGTACTTTTCAAATGGCAGTTTCATTCTCGTGGTGCTTGTAATGTCTTTGAAACACTTAGGTTTAGAAAACCTTGGATTTTTTATATTTTATTTTTTCTTCTTGAAGTCCTTAAACATTACTCGTATCACCATTGTTGCAACTATGACAATAATTGAAACTGGAGATGGAGGGGTAGTGGATGAAAGAAGGGAGGGTTTGGGAAAGGTTTGATTCAAGCCCCTGTACTTCCAGCCTTTAAAAATACAGTCTTGGAAGTCAATAGAAAGCTGGAGGTAAATGCTAAATTGTTTCTCTCCAATTTATCTTCATGGGTAGTACTGTTGAGGAAGTTTAGCTAAAGGGATAATGAATATATATTTGAGTACAAAAATGCTTGAAACTGAAACTACCAAGTATTTACTTTTAAGTCTGTTTTGACATTAGTTAATATCTTGACAAACTATTTTGGTTCAGGCATTTTTAGTGAGGGTTTTTTCTCTTACATGAACATACCTCTTGATCTCCTTTCTCATAATATTTTGTGGATTCTTCAAGAATTCACAGGCATTGATGTGGCATTTAATTTGAAAAATGTTGTAATAATAACATTGTAATCTGTAAAAGGGTATTTCTTTTGGTTTTGGTTAGCAGCCAGAGGCTCAGGGAACCCAAACAATATTCGTAGTGGTGAGGCTCATGAGTATTGTTATTTGTATAATTATGATTTCCAAAAGGAATACAAGATTTTTGTTGTTTTCCAGAAGTCATGTAGCTGCTAGATTTTTTTCTCTTTTTTTTTTTTTTAAACAGCTTTCTGTACCATAGCCTGTGACCATTTTTTGCTGGCTTACTTGGAGACCTCTTTATATTTCAGTTACTGAAGGTTTTAGTTCAGCCAATAGACTTTTCATCTGCTCTCCTATTTTGATCTAAGTTTCTGCAATTTGTTCCCCTCTGAGTCTGGTGATGTTGGGAATAGGCATAGACAGATTATCTGGAGCCAAGTGAGACGTCCTCCATACAGGGCAGCAGGCTTTGTGGAAAAGGAGAAGGTGAAAAACATCATTTTGTTTCCACTTATGCACTTCAGCTAAGATGCAGAAGAAAAGCTGATATTTTCAGTATTATGAATTGCTGAGTGAACAGCTCTGTGGTTAAAATAATTAAGTTCCCTAGACTGTTTGGAATTGTCCCACCTAAATGCTATGCTCTGAAGCTGTGTGACATCTGAGGATGAAGCCCAGCTCTGCTGAGTCCAGTCCTTTTTTTGGAATTCTCTTCATCAGTGCTTGCATATTTTGGTTTTTTACTCTCAGGAGTTAGAAGACAAATGGGTGGGCTGGAATTAGAAGATGGGCTGCTAAGGGACATGCAGTGGTTGGAGATTGATTTGAGAATAGTTCCAGCTGAGAAAGAAAGTAATGGCTTGAATGCTGAGAGTTGCACAGTAGCATTTGGCATGAACCTTTTTGATAGCTGTAGAATTGGTGCTAAGTAAAGAGAGATGGAAGAGGAAATTATGCTGAGAGTTGAGAGCTGTCCTAGCAATGTTGTTGTTCTATACACATTCACAGTATAATCTATTGTATATAGATAAAAGCATACTAAAAAATTATCTCTGGAATTGAGCATTCTCATGGAGAGTTCAGTTCTTGGATCTGAATGTTGAGGTTTCAGCCCTTTCAGAAATTCTGTGTCTAACTTTTCTGTACTAAGGACTCTTGTCCAAGTACATAATATTTATTTAGGAGATAAATATTTTTTTTATTGCCAAATATATCATTTCAGTATTAAAAGCTGTCTAATATAGGGACTTGAAGCAGAGTGGTTGCCTATCCAAGCATACAGCATTAGCATGAATGCAACAGGTGGCACCATAAACATATTACCAGAAAAAACTTTTGGTTACATGCAACTTGAGGGGATGGGGATACTTATTAAGGGTGATGGTTTGCTGAACTGCAAAAGGAAAAAGCCAAAATGAATCCTTGTTAAACTAAACCGGTTTAGTCTGATCAAGCTGAGCCTAGACTGATCTTTAAAAGCTTATTTCATTCTTCTCCTCTCCTTGAAATAAATAATACAGTAGCAAGCTCATTAAGGTCAAACTTTGATTGCATCTGGGAAATTTTAGTATAAATAGTGATTGTTGCTTCAATTTCCTACAATATTCCTGAGATATGGAGCCCCACATTTTAGTGACAGCAATGCTAGCTATATATTTATGAACATTCAAATCTTCCTAAGAAAGCTTTGAGGATTTTCGTTTTTAGTATATGGAATACTATAGACTAGGAGAGCCTAGGCTTTTGTATTACGAATTATTTTGCAGTGATGGTTCACGAGAGTTCATTGTGCTTGGTGCTGTGCAAATACGTTACAAGTTTTTTTTTTCCCTGAACATTTTACAGTTTAATTCAACCGTGTCAAAGAAGTGTGTGAAAGGATTTTTATGGAAGGGGTGGGAAAGCAGGCACATAAGTGCATGAATGGATATTGTAGTACTATACTTTTGATGCTGCAGATGCTTGAGGGAGTATATTTAAGCTATTCCACCATGTGGGTATATCTGATTATTTGCAGATAGTATTGTGGGTACTGCAGCACAGACGATGTAAATACCAACATAACTGTGTCCATGACAATCTTCCAGTCTCATGAACAGAAGAAGAATAAGGTAGGGGGCTAAAATATGTGGTAATTCTAAATGGTGGAGTTCTCAGTCTATTGGCTTTCTACTTTCTGAGTTGTGGATTCTTCTAGAAGGTCAGTCATCTTACAAGATAGCAGGGTGTCATATGTGGCTGATACATCACAATATGAGCACATACCATATGACATAAGCATATATGAGTGCTTATGATGCACTCATGTGCAATTAATTGTTTCATTCTTTTTGTTCCCCTTTCATCCATAGGTGACAAAGAAGGTCAAGTCCATGCAGATGTTCCATACTCCTGTGACTTATGCAATGCAGGGTGACAGAGTAGGTGTCTGTGTGACCCAGTTTGATCCCAAACTGCTGGAACGAGGCCTAATTTGCACCCCAGATTCACTTCACACCATCCACGCTGCCATAATTTCCTTGAAGAAAATTCAGTATTTTCGAGGAGCTCTTCAGACGAAGGCCAAGTTCCACATCACAGTTGGTCATGAAACAGTTATGGGAAGAGTGATGTTTTTCAGTCCAGCCCCTGCTGACTTCAATGAAGAAATTCAAGAAAATGTTTTTGATTTTGAAAAAGATTATCTTTATCAAGAGGAATATTTGTCCAAGGACTCAGTTTCTTCAGAGGAGAACAAAGAAAATGACCAGGCAGGAGAAGTCCAGCTCCCAAAACAACAGTGGGCTTTGCTGGAGTTTGAAAAACCAGTCACTTGTCCTAAACTGTGCCTTGTGATCGGCTCTAAGCTGGATACAGATATTCATGCCAATACCTGCAGGCTGGCATTCCATGGGGTACTGCTCCAAGGCATGGAAGACAAGAACTACACAGAGACTTTCCTTCCAAAGCTGAAAGTGTACAAACAGAAGCACAAAGAAGGACAAGTGGAAAGGGTAAGCTGTCTCTCTAATGCTATACATGGGAACTGGAAATATTGGTCCTGTGTAAGTACATATGTTGGTGGGCTACAGAATTGTCACTGCTGTGTTCAAGAGCCTTTACACAGGTTTTTCTAATGTTTGTATACCTAGTGTATTACATCTCGTCTGCTTGCAAATAGAAATCCCTGTTTAAAGGGACTGGTTTATTCAGTGCAGTGCAGTGTTGAGTAATTTGAGGTTGGTTTTTCACTGATCCTTTTGAAGTCTGATGAGTGTGTTCCTCCCAGAGACTGGCTTTGTGCACCTTCCTAAGCGACAAAACTTCCAGCTTTCCACTGATGTATTTTACACAGTCTGCAGTACATTGAAAATGTAAAGACAATAGAAAACAGAAAATAGCATTTGATTAAATAACACAAAGAACACAAGTGATTATCTTTTTGTATTTTTACATTTTAATAAGTAAGAGCATTTATTTTAGTAGGCAAAAAAAGCAATTTCCTACAGGATGCCATACAAGTGATAGCATGTTGAAGTTGGAATCAGGTTCATGACATGGAGAACTTAAGCTGTGCCTAATGCACCTTGTTTTTATGTTACACAGGTAGTAATAATAATAATAATAATAATCATCATCATCATCATCATCTGCTATAGTGCTTGTATTTGACCCATCTCAGTGTGGCAGAAAACAGGGGTGCTTTGTGCAGGAGTTAGCAGCTACAGTGGGGATTTGTTTGTACTCTGCCATCAGTATGGAGAGATGTGCTCTCTGTAGTGGTTTGGTGTTACATTGCTGGCATAGGTTTGGCCTTGGTGGTGGTTACCCTTCAGTCAACAGTGGAGAATCACTTGTTAATACATTGCGTAGTGGAATTTTTCATGATGAATGGTTTAGGTGGAGATGTACAATATATAAATAACTTAATTGTTCACCCCTTAATGAACAGAGTTGATGCAAACTTCAGTATTTGTTTACTTGATGTATTGGTATGATAGGTGATCTATTAAATATTGGGTAAAGAACTCTTCTAGGGTTTTTTCCTAACTCAAACTTCATTGTTTGAACAAAATATTTAGTGTTCTTCTTTCCAAAATTCTATAAAGCTGAGTTGAGGATTGCATAATATCTCTGCTTAATTTGCTATAGAAGACTAAACACTTGGCATATGATACCATGTTTGCAATGTATAATGCAGACTTCTTGAATATTGTTTGTTTGCTTTACTAATTTAATAGTAGGAAGATCCCTGCTAGGGCATGATGAGTGAGGTTCTTCAAAATGCCTCACTAAATTAATTTATCAAATAGCCAATTCGTATTTCTTCCTTTTTTTCCTGAGGTTTCTGTTGCATTTTTAGCTCTAAAAAAACCAACCAGAAAATATGAGTTTCTCGTTTGAATTTCCACTTCTGATTTTGGAGGCCTTTTGTTTCAAAGGAATGACAGACCTGTGGCATTGTGTTGGTTTTTTGGATGCCAGTTTTGTCAGTAGGAAGGGAGGTATTTAGGAGGGGGATGTCTGTAGCTTTCTGAAAATCTTATCTTGATATGAGTTATCTGAAATACCCCAAATGCTCAGTCACTCTTCACAATTTTGGTAGCAGGTGGGTTCTCCTTTGTTTGACATGTCCAGCTGCCTTTCTCTCTGGCTAATGGAGATACTGAATTAGAACTAGGAGTCCAAAGTGTTCTGAGCTCTAAGCTGCAGGGAAGCTCTAGATGAAATATATATGTCTGTCATTCTTCTGGCACTCTGGAGCTTTCTGAACTCATGAAACATTTGTGTTTATCTGGGCTAAAGATTGACTCAGTTGTGTGTGGCCTATGCTGCCAGGATCCAGTGACACCTGGCTTACAACAAGAAGGAGAACAGAAGTTTGTGTGAGCCACGGAGACAGATGCTTTTCTCTGACGGAGGTGAACTGGTCTCACATTCTTTAGTTTTACTCCCAATACATGGCATTAATCTATGGCACTTGAAAACTTGCAGAGTACCAACTGTGTGAGTTGTTTGATGGGGTTAACGGAGTTTGCTGTTAGCCCTGGTCATAAAATTTTAATTGTTTTTATTTAGTGTTATTTTCGAACTGTTTGCCAGTTTATATATTCTGCTCTTGATTTTACCGTGTAAATAATGGAATAACATTAATCAATTACACATACTTTATTTTCTGGCCCAAAAAATAACCAATGAACAGGGGTTATTTAATATTTGACCAACAGAGTAATTTATTAGGCTGTGTTAGTGAACTGTTTTATCTTCCTGTGCCTTTTAAAATGTAGATCGGGGAGGTTTATTATTTTACCCTGCCTTTGTCACGCTTCGTGCCCTGATCACTGTGTGTATGGATACTAATGGGTCCTGTAAAGGGGCAGTTGCCATCCAAGAGTTTGCAGCTTTGTTTGCACCCAGATTCTGCCTCCTGTGGTACTGCAGAAACTTGGAGCTGACATTTTCCCTGATGCATGCTGAAGGGGTGATGGAGCAAACAATGTAAGAAAGGCTCATGGTATAAAGTCCCGGGAGCACTCAGGGACTTGGAAGAGTTGGTGGGAAGAGGATCGTGCCAGGTATGAAGGGCCTGCTGGGGAAGTACTTACAGCCGAGCTAGCTGCTGGTTAAGTCTGTGCTTTGCAGAGCACAGCACAGGAACAATTGGGTGGTACAGAGACTTATTTTAGTACACAAAGTCACCAGCTAATAGAAAATCTGAATCAGCTGGTCCCACCCTGCTGCTGATGGATGGCTGGAGATTAGGATCGCAGAATTTAGGGTGTCTATTCTTGGCACTGATACAGGAAAATTTCTTTCGCTGTTGAGCAAGGAAGCTCCCCCCTCCTCACCTTCCCTGGGGAGGCATAAAATAATAATAATAATAATTAAAAAATACATGTTACCTTCACAAGAAGTGAACTTTTCCTTCAGAGAATACTGCTGGGGAAAATTAGCTTCATAGTTTCCTGAAAGGCTGGGAGAGAGGGAGGCAGGGGCATGTAACGTCCGCCTTCCCAGGTTCGGGATAGAAACATGCTCCCATAACTGGGATGCAGTGGAATTCAATAGTGCCCATTTGTAAAACATTGCTGCTAATCTGATGTGGGGTCTCCCAAGCCCCCCTGCTTGCTGCTGGAATTAAAATAAATTCCCTGCAGTTTAACTACCAGTTTACCCAGGAGAAATGAGGCATTTATGGTTTGGCTTTTTGTTCCTATTCTGATTATTTTCTGAGCACTGATGGAATAGCAAGAACTGTAAATTCATTAAGTTTCAGCATCACGGTATTTTTCTTGTGTGCCCCTTGTGCATGGCACCCTTCTGGATTGTAAGGTTAATTTTTTTTTAATAAAACAAGAATATTTATTCTCCAGTATTTTTTGATTCTCTACAAGAAAGTGTGACATTTTTCCTGTTTCACATAGAAATCAAATCCATGGAAAATATGGCATTTACTACACCATATTTTAAAGTAAAAAAATAATATTTAAGCTAGCAAACAGTCTTCAAGTAGTACATTTTACTGAAATCTCATGCCTAAGCTTCCTGTTTTTTCTCATCTGCTGAAGTGATGGGAAATGTTCTACAAAAATTCAAGTACCCTGTCATTGCATTTTTTACCGCTCACTTTTCCCTTTTGGTATCTTACTTCTGTAGTGCCAGGATTGAGTGGAGCACTGGGAGAGAAAGAACCAAACTTGACTACTGTTGTTCATCTTTGCGTTTACCTGTCTGCAGTGCATCCTTGCTTATTTATCTACGGATTTTTGGAAGGGGAAGGAGGGTAAAGAGGAGTATGTATTACTGTGGTCTACGACAGATTAGTATATGAGAAGTTAGTGTTGTCTGAGGTGCCAGGATTGCATCTTGGTTATGAAAAAGTTGCATGATTCTACTGCAGTAATGGTTTTTGTCTGGTATTATATCATTTGATATTTTTGAGCTGTTATGGAAATGTGTGAATGCTCCGTTTTGCTTTAGACCTGGGGTTTTTTGTTTATGTTTAAGTATGGTAAGTTTAAAGGAAAATCAAAATATGCTATTCCATCAGAACTAAGAGGACAGTGGCAGAGGTTTGTATTTGCTTAACTTGATAGTTTCAAAAACAGTATGAAATACTAGTCCAGCTTTCTCTTGCAGAGAGGACTTGAGAGAGGGGACAAGTTCAGTGGGAGGAAGTTTCTGTCAAGAGCATCTTTCTGGTGTGGTCATGTGGAGGCAGAGACTGTCGCCCTCTGGACGCTTTGTTTTTGCAAACCCTTGGCTGCCTGACAAATGTGCTTTCATTAGGAAAAAGCTAGGCTGGCAACAAGTGGCTTGTGCTGATAAAAAGGTAAAAGAGAGTGCTATTGTGAACACCAGTGTGGCTCTAAGGAGTGTGATGTGGGATTCTTGGTGAAAAAAGGGCAAATGAGTGTGAAGGAGGTTTTGTCCCTCTGATTGGGCGTTCAGTGCTGGCGGTGGGTGTGGGCTTGCTGAACTGCAGCGGGTCAGCAGCTCCTGGAGTTGGAGACAAATGACAAAGATAAACAGCAGCTGTTGTCCTTGGTCTTGTGCTTCTGGAGACAGGCTGCTCACCGTTCAGCTCTTCACAGTTCTGTGGGTAAAGAGACTTGTATTAATCCTAACATCATCTTTGAAATACCTTCTTTGAATTTAACCTCTGTGCAGCATTGCAGGTTAATTCCAGTCTGACTCATGAAGCAGTTACTCAGTTCCTGGGATAAATCCTTTATATTTGTCACATTATTTGCTCTTTAGCTTCCATGAACATACAGGTTGAGTGCAGAGAGTTTCAACTGAAAGGTGAACCGTAGGAGTGCATCATGCTTTCCTGCATGACTCAGATATTCTGCCTGTTTTGAAAATGTTTGCACAAGCAGGATCTATCTTAGAATGGTTGCCACAGGGTCCTATTGTCAAGAGTACTCGTAAATCAGTAGCTCTGTGGCAGAAACAAAAGGAGAAGGAAAACTCTGCCTTGCACAGTGTGAGCTGTACCTTCTGCACTTTCAGGCTTGTGTAGTGAAAAATACACACGTGTTGGCTGGAATGGTTTCCCATTTTAAGTGTAGCAGAATTCTTTCCTGTCAGAATGGGCTTGTCCTTTCTAAAGATACTTTATCTGTGTTCCTCTGACAGTTAGAAGAATTAATTCTCTCTATTTCAAAGTTTTTAATGTATCTTTCTCATTATTTGCCTTGCTCTTAGGCTTTACTTGATGGTAACCATGGCGCATGATGTCCTGGTTTTGTTCATAGCCACTCTGTTCACAGGTTTTGTGGGTTGCTGCATAGTGAGTTTTGTTGTACTCATTCTCCGGGGGACTGAGGCCATCATGTAGTCAGCATGCTTAGTTTCTAGGGATGCTTATTGCTTAATAACAACATGTTACTAATTGTTTGAATATTGGTGTGATCTAAGTGTCCCCAAGGAGAAACACATTGTTGCAAGAGCAAGATGTGAAAGCAGGGTAAGTTATCAAGATCTTTATCACTGCGTCTCTTCTGAAGTCAGAATGGAAGAGAGAAAGCTTATCTTTCAGCATCTTTTAAAAGTGTTGGGTTTTTTCCTCTTCTTACAGCAGGATAGGAAGAGCTTTGTCAGAGCAAGTTCATTACCTGAGTGGTCAAAGGGAAGGTCTTTGTCACCATCACTTCACAGATCTTTCTGGCCTTTCAGAAGAAGGATGGGATATTGTGGAGATGAGTACCAGTAAGGATCTGCAGGAACTGTGACAAAATGGTATTAAATTTGTTGATTACCAGCAATGACCCAGACTGTCCCTTGGGGAACTAGACATTTTCAAAAGCAGTAGTTTTGAAAATGGTGGGTTTTTAAAAACTATGAGCCATATTTTGTCTTTTAATTCCTTATGGCTTTTTATGAATGGAAACAGCAACATTTAGTTACTGAGCACATGGCAAGTCTGTAGTAGCTCAGCCACACACTTAACCAGACTGCTGAAGGAGAGTGCAAAGGAGGAAAAATGGACTTGCCCATGAGTGAATAGGAACATCTGATGTGATTCATTTAAGGGATGTGACCCGTTCTGTGGACGTTACCTTTGCTTGGGGAGGCAGGAGGTTAATGTGGGAGTACCAGAGTATTCCTGTCTGGAAACATTCCTGGGTGGTGGATCATGTGTAAGCAACACTGGTACTTTTTTCACTGATTCCTTTCCAGATACCTGTAATACTAGAATTTGTTTCACAGAGTTGTGCCTATAGACTGTTTTCAAAACACGTGCGACAGAAAATACTGTTCCTTGAATTTTCGGTTGCATGGTGCTGCTATGAATGAAGAGAATTAAATTTTACCTTCTTGGATAGGTAGATTCTTCCATCTAATGTATTTCTAGGTAAAGCATGTTTCATTGTCTTACTGGAGCTAATGTTGCATCTGCTATTTTCTTGTTGTGACAGTGCAGTGCCAGGGGCATAGCAAGTAAAACCCTGCATCAGCCGGGTAGCGATGCTGCCTGGGTGACTGAGGTGGGCTGTGCAGACTGGTAGGGGCACAAAGTGAGTAACAAGGCCAAACTGTGAAATCTGATTGAGTGCTGCCTGCAGGCACAAGCAGTGACCTGGGCTGTCTGCAGAACCCTCTGTGACTCTAGCTGGGAGAAGTGGTGGATGTCACTCCATCATCTACTGTAAACATGCAGACGCCACAATTAATATTTTTCCTGCTTTGAAGTCTGAACATGAGTTTGTTTGGTTCTGCTTGGCTGCTGATGGTATGCTAAATACAGTAATAATACAGAGATGAAGGCAATCAGGTGAATAAAAGTGCACAGCACATTCACTAGTTAAAATGCACTGTTAAATAGGAATATAAAAGATGCATTTATTTATTGGCTCTTGTTTAGTTTTTGAGTAAAAGAGTTTGAGAAGCTTAGTGGGGGAAGGGGGAAGGGAGGGCTTACTGCCCATTAAAGAGAAATACCATTTCTGCTAAACACTGCTGAGAAAAGGGTGATGTTTCCTGACATTTCCTAACTCAGCATATTGAATAACACAGTACAATAAATTTGTCATAAAAGTGTATCAGGTAAGTTGCAGAATCTGCTTTCTTACCCATAGGAAAAAAAATGTTTTGTTCACTCACCAGCAAAAGAATGGCTTGCTCCATGTGACTGGGTAGTAGAATTTTGCAAGGTTTGAGTAACACCTATGGTTATTATTTATATTATTAAATTTAAAATGCAGACATGCTTTTGAGTCTTGCAAGTGTGTGGACAGCTGGTCTTGATTTTTCTGAGGTTGTGTAAGAGTCACCTGTGGGGGAATCAGTTTGTCAGCAAGGCAACCAATACACCATTTTATTTATTGGATACAAAAATAAATTAAGAAAGTTACTTAGGTTGCAAAATCAAGAACTTGAAAGTTAGGAAATACCTGATTTACAGTTGCCTATGCAACATTAATTCTGTTCCCCTGTGCCTCTACCCTGTGCACTTAATAAGGCAAGGTTCCTCTGAAATTTTTTTGGATGTGGTCATGTAAAGACTATATCATGGGGCATATCAAAGAGGAACAGGGATAAGGTTGTATGGACATCTGGCATTTCTTAACTTCTTAAGTGCCCAATTCTCCAACTTTCATTTATATAAAAACTAAGTTATTTAATTTCCTAGGTATTTTTAAAGTAAAAAGATAAAGTAAAACTAAACCTCCATATTGCTGGAGCATAGCCATGCCTTTACTGTACACCTTCACTGGGGCTGGAATTGCAAATATCTGACTGTGTAGCAGAGGCTTGTGTTGCTTGATAGCACAAACCTTGTTAGCCAAATGGCAGAAGGAAGCTGTTACCCAATAGAGGTGGTGGCTGTGGGCAGCAGATCCAACACTGGAGTTAGAGATCCTTAGGGGAGGGGACAGACTCAGGATACTTGTATGTCTGTGCTGTGTCTTGAGAGAGAATGCAAGTCTGTCAAGAGTCAGCAATCTCCTCTTCCTCAGCATCAATTGCTTCAGGCAGCTCTTTCCAGGCCGGTCCTGTCCTTGTTGCCTGCTTAATTTCCAGTTTGGATTTTGTAAGCCTCTGCTCTTTGTTCCCCCTGCCCTCCTCAATCTATTTGTGGGCAGTTTCCTTTAGAAAGAAATTTAACTTACTGTCACTATACCTGACCTCCTGCTATGTGCCAGGTCTATGCAATGTTCCAAATGAAACTTGCCATGTACCACTGATGTCTCCTTTTGGATGTTTAGGACCTAAGAACCTGAGATCACCACAGTTAAAATACTTTAAAACAGTTAAGAAGTTGCCTATGTGTTTTTAAGCCATGGAGGTGCCACCAGAGTCCTCCTGGCTGCTCAGAACCTTCTCCAGGAAGAGGAGCCCTCTTCAGCTTGGCAGTCCTCTCTGTGTTGTGCTTACAGAGCCAGGTCAAGACCTGTACATACCATCTTGTCTGCAGAACAGCCTGTTTTGTGTTTTTTTTCTTGGATAGTAAGCATCACAGGGTTTTTAATCTGTGTAGCAAGCCAGGGCTGGCTGGTCTGGAGATGGATGATGTAGGATGTAGTAACACTCTTGAGCCTCCTCTTTTCCATATCTGTTGATGTTGCTTTTCCCACATAACGGGAACACAGCGGAGATTAATAAAAAATGAAATCATGACATGAACCAGTTTCTTCTCACTTGGTAAAACTAATGTGTTCATTCAGACCATGTCAGGAATTCAGTGCCTGTGTTTGTTTTGGGATTGAACTCTTGTAAGCTTTAAATAGAGGTGAAGGAAACTTGCACTATAGAGGTGCATCATGAATGAATAGTGCCCTGTTGGTACCCTGGATGTGCCTGGAGAATGCTGTTGGGGAGGTATAGAGCTTTTAGAACCTAAAGCAGTCTGGTTGTGCACCTCTCACTCATTGTCCT
>QWTY01039626.1:0-15304 GCA_008033365.1 Pseudorectes ferrugineus
ACTGGGAAAGTCAGACTGTCCCCCTCTCACCTGTCCTGCCTTGTTTCACATGAAACAATGAAACTGCAGCAAATGATGCTCAAATGACTCATTGTAAACCTCACAGAGAGTGATTCCTTGCATTAGGAGGGAATGCTTAAAAGGATTTTCTGAAGTTTTTGTTTCCTTGGAGTGTCCATAGGAATAAAATGCCTTGAGGTTCAGGTGCCTGCAGGGAAAAAAACCCTATCTCCAGGACAACATTGTGCAAATTTCAAATCTTTAGTCTAGGAGCAACAAAGGCTTGATAGCAGTGGCCTGCCTGTGTTTGACAGCACTGCAGACAGCCTTGGTCAGATGAAAGTCTGTGCATGAGCATCTGGAGGAGAGGGAATGAGCAGGTGTTCCTGATCACTCATAGCCTGGAAACGCATGAGCTGAGAGGAGACCAAAGGCAGACAAACCCCTCAGACTGCAAACCTAGACACAAGTGGGTGGGCTTATAGGCTTTGTTGCTTTTTAATGACAATTTGCTGGGCCTGGCAGTGGCAAACAGTTCGTGCGTGTAGTTGGTAGCACCAGAAAAGAGTGTGCGGGGGATTTCTGTGGTTGCTAAGAGCAACCTGCTCTAGCAGGAAATATTTTATTATGTTCAAAGCTTTATTCTGAAAGCCCCAGGGTTTATAAATTGAAAAGCAAAACAAGACAAGAAAAGCCCCTGTGCCCTCTCACAATTAGCTGTGAAATTTCTGAGGCCTTGCTTTCACCTGTGCCTGCCGAGATGGTCTCGCTGGGCCTTGGCATCACCTCGAGGTCTGACCATGCCTCAGCTCTGCCAGCACACTTCTCACATCCAGGAGAGTGAAGGCAGCACTGATATTAGAACGACAATCTTGATGTGTCATCCCTTACGCTCTCTTAATTACATACGTTTTTCTCTTCAGCTTGTTCTTGAGATGCCGATACTTCTTTTTTTCCCTGAAAGCTGTGTGTGTTCTTGCTCCTCTGTCTCCTCCCCACTCACTCCTTGTGTTCGTGTGCCTCCACTGTTGTGTTCTCCTAACTTTTTTATGTGGTTTCCAACTTTACCAGGACTTCTTCAGTGGAAACTGCAGACTCCTTCCTGAATGCTGCCAAGGGGAAAAAGAAAAGGTGATGGTGGTTAATTCAGAAATGAGTGATATAAAGGTTGCAGGGCCTTGAATATGTGAGTGTGGTGGCAGTTGGTGGAGAAGTAAAGGTTATGTTAAATAAATCTGTGACATTTAAAAGATTTGAGGGTTTTTTTTTTTCTTACTCCACTTTTTCTTTCTTATCAATTATTGACAAAAGCTGAATATGGAAACAGGACAGCTAAAGAAGACTTATTTTATTTTGAAAAAATGCAACTATAAATCAATTGTTAACAAAAAACCTTTTTTACACCACCATTGTAATTTTGTTCAAAATTAAGTTCTGTTTGATACTTTAAAAAAACAGAAAGTGAAAATACGTTCATGAAGGGTAGCTATTCTGCATTTCAGACTTGGTCTATGCACCTTATGATCAGCCCAGCTCACATGGATTCGTGTTTCATACGGGTAAGGCTTATTATGTTATTATTTGAGTTTATCATCAAGTGAGTGAGACAGGGAGTTATTCATGGGACCACCCTGTTTAAGCCATTTCTTGTCTTAAGGAAACCAAACCAGCATATTCCCACAAGTATTGAATGCACGCTGCTGCTTTGACTGCAGTAAAAGACCACCTCTGTTAAGCAGTGATTTATTTTTTCTGTCGGTCTCTTGGGTGACCACTGATGGCAGATTTTCCTGTGTTTCCTATGGTAGAAGCAATATGTTCTGAAATATTTTGATTGTGTTTAAAATATATGTATGAAAATGTGATATATGGTAAAGTAATGTGTGGCAAAAAATAATATTGATATGTGTATTGGATATATCAAGAGGAAATGTGGAAGATATTTTCATAAGCATATGTTCTACTTTATTTGGGAGAGGAATATTGGAAGGCATGGGAATACTTATGAAAATGTATAGAAGCCTTTTATAGAGTGTTGAAGCAATTTTTCTGATAAATGTTTGGAAAATATCCAAAAGTGTTATGGTACATAAAGAAAGCAATATGTAACTTTTTTTTTAATTATTCCTAATATGGTTAATTTATATTCATTTACTTTTGAATATATTGGAACCATATTTCATAAACATTAAACTAATTTTGTGCTGCCTATGCACACTATTGAAATTCACTTGATCTTCCTGAAATGCATAAATGTATTTCTCCCGATTTATAAATATATGTGAAATATGCAGTACATATATTTGGAGAGTAAAGGACACATTTATACAGATTTTTACTAGTCTATCTTGTGCTCAGGACAACACTTACGGAGTAAATCGTGCTTTAATATGCCCACAGAAGCTTTACAGGTATATGCATATACCTACATTCCTCTATACAGGCCATAGTTATAAGCAGTATTTCCACAAATTATGTCTATACTTTTTTGGCTTTGTAAGAGCCTTGGAGAAAATTTGCTGAAGAGAGAAATGTCTTCCTACTAAACAAGGACACAGGAAAATAAAAGTCGGTATCTCTTCAAAACCATTACTTAAAATTTCTCTTTCATTTTTACAAGCATCTCAAAAGTAGACCTTCTCTGTTGACAGATCAATGCCAAATTTCATCTGTGGTACTAAGGGCAGAAAACTCTTCTGATGTTGACTTTTTGACACCTCTTCCATTCAAAGAGTATATTGATGGCAGTAGATTAGGACTTCTTCTGCTTCCTTACGTTTCTAGAAACCTTTTCCATGCTGCTATTTTGCTTTACACAGCTTTATGAAATTAAATGTTAAATTTACATGTGGTTTCCCTCTGTTAAGCTTGAGAATTATTTTGGTTTGTTTCCATAAGAGACACTGTTCTAGGACCAATAGAAAATTTCAGTGACAACTTTCCAGAGCCTGAGGAAGACATCTCAATTGATACTCATTTGCACGATGTATTCATGCCTTTCCATTAGAATCCCTTAGACTACGACATTTAAAAGACTAAAATACACTAAGAAATGAAAGAATTAGGTTTAGGTCTGCTTTCTTCTTCTCCTTTTTTCTCATTTTTTCTGTCCAGCCACCTCTTATTTTTCTCTTTCTATCTCTCATGTTTCTACTTTCAAATTATGGCACCCTTTCATCCTTTTCAAATCCAGAAAGAGCAACTTGAAAGAAGTGTTAACAGGAAAGAAACTCGCAAGAAATTTAGGGGTTGGCCTTTGCATAATAATCTGATATTAGCATATGAACTCACTATTTGGGATACTTCAAATTAAGGGAAAGGGAAAGGAAGGGTCCTTACTTTATATTTCAGCACTTCAGAAAGATGCATTTTATAGTTTCCTGGGTAATTTCCCAGGAAGTTTTCTGAGAGTTACTAAGACAGCACCTTTAGGACCCTTGATTTTCTAACCCGATGGAAGTTCTTTTTGAAATTTGTTTCATCCCAGAAATGTCAAACTTTCTTGAAACTTGAGAGTGCTTCTGGGAATGGAGAAGTGCCAGAGATGCTCAGGAGGGGTATTCTCAAAGCCCAGCTTCTGCCTAGAAAGGCCAGTTGTCTCCCTTACTCTCTACTGCCAATGGAGTGACCAAGACTCCAGGGATGATGCAGAGATCCTAGGATTGGTATTCTCACTTAGCCCTTGGTGGACACTCCTGTCTTTAGAGACTACAGGAGGAAGCTTGGCACACTAGTACCTTCCAAGTCTTTGTGATTCCCTTTTTGGCATACATGGAGACAAGGACTTTAAAGGGTCTGAAGAACAGGTTAAAAAAGAGATAATTTTCCAATGTTCAGTGTTTTATTTAACTAGTCTCGGGGAACTTTTCTTCCTTCATTTCTCAACTGAAGCATAATTGCTGGTATCAAGAAGGGTTGGGGTTTTTCCTGTTTCACCAAATACTATTGCAAATTATATTTCAGGTTAGTGTTTGAACCCAAAAACTAACTGAAGACAATTTAATCATGATGAGTCTTATCCAAATTTAAAAAGAGAGGTTTTCTCTAAATTAGCAAAGTAAAGATCAATATTCTTGAGAGCAGGCCTGTCAAAGGATGATGTTTCTAAAAGGTGTGCTTTGATTATTATTATTATAATCAAATTCCCTCAATTGTAGCAGGTACACAGTGCCCTCGAAAATCTGGATGAATTTAAATACATATTTCTTTTAAATTTTATTTGAAGACATTTTCCATGTTCAGAAAAGGGCAAAGGAACTGGGGAAGGCTCTGGAGAGCAATTCTGATGAGGAGCAGCAGAGGCAGCTGAGGGAGCTCAGCCTGGAGAAGAGGAGGCTCACGGGGGACCTTCTCACTCTCTAGAGCTCCCTGAAAGTAGGGTGGAGCCAGTTGGGAATTGGTACCTTCTCCCAGGTAACAAGTGACAGGACAAGAGGAAAAGTCATAAAATTGCACCAGGGGAGGTTTAGATTGTATAGTAAAAATTTCTTCCCAGAAAGATGTGTCAAGCACTGGAACAGGCTGCCCAGGGAAGTGGTGGTGTCACCATCCCCAGAGGGATTTAAAAGATGTGTAGATGAGGCACTGAGGGACAAGGTTTAGTGGTGAGCACAGTGGTGGTCCTGGGTTGATGATTAGACTTGGTGACCTTAGAGATCTTTTCCAACCCTAACTATTCTATGATTCTACTGATTTTTCTTTTATACGCATGGTTTTTACACAAAAAAATTATGAAATTCTCCATTTAACCACCTACCTGGGGTTATAGCAACACAAATAAAAATGTTGCAGCCTTTTTATCTAGCTCACGAGGAAGTACAGTCTTGAACCTTATTTCAAATGTGCTGGTAAAAGAGAGGGTTAAATGTCCAGAGCTAAATCATTGAGCCATTTCATTTCCTGGAGACTGTAAGAATGGGCAGGCCAGACATTTTATGTCACCACTTTTTCCTGAAAAGATGAAGATGCTCTTCAACTACAAAGGTGGCTGCGATTTCTCGTTCCACCATAAACTCATCCTGGCACAAGCATCTGACCTGTTGTATTTGTTAAAAATGGCATCTCTCACTGTGAGAGGCTCATCCAAGATCTCAGGCCACAAAAGAAACTTCTAAGTCTTCCTTCAGCATGGAGGAACTGCAGTCCTCAGGATCCTAGGAATTTCTCTGCTCTTCAGCTTCAGTAACACACATCAATATTTTCATACGCTCCCCCAGACTACGAATTATGCTGCCCTTTGCCATAAGCCTGAGGCATTGACTGGCCTTGCATTCTGGCTTTTCTATAGCACCTGAGGCTTTATAAAGATCTTGATAACTTTTTTTTTTTCCAGAAGAGAATTCATATATATTTTATTTGAATTATAATTCCCTAATGGAGAAATGAACCCAGAGGCAGACAGCTAGGAAAGACAGAGGAAAAAATCTACAGGTAAGAGTAGAAGAGAGAAAAGGGGTTGTCATACAGCTGGATGAAGAAGTGACAGACAAGGTGCTCTTGGCACATTACATTTCCTATGAAGAAAACTATTGCTGTTTAGAAACTTTTAAATGTGTTTTAGAACATTTGTAACCTTACAGAGCAGTGACGCTATCAGAAATGCCATAAATGTTGTACACCAACTTCTCAAGCTATCCATTATTACAGTGGCATTATCTGGCAGGCAAATGCTGACTGATCTAATCTGTGGTGGATCAGTGAGCAAACCCTTCTTTTTAAGCTGCCTTACCTGTGTTCAATATCTTGATCCTTTGTGTTCCTATTAAAAAATAACTCTATACATTCTACATTTTATATTAAAATAATGGAAAAATAATATTGAATTTTTAGTCTCTTGATGAATTCATATGTTTTATTAAGTCTTTTGGCACTTACAGCCCTGGAAACCTATGGACAGGAATCAATTATGCTTTTGAAAAGCCAAATTGAATGTTTTATTTGTTTTCATAACAGGAAAAAGGTCACTTAAACTGTGGACGTTGGAACAAAGTAAGTGTTCAAAAGGTTTTGCTTTGTAGGACGGGTCAGCACTTTCTAATGAATTTATAAAAGCAATTGGCTTGTATCCGTGTATTGATTTTTAATATTTTTAATTACAGAAGAGCAGTATTCTAGGATTAGTCTGACACAAAATTAGTGAAGCCAGGCTACGTTTCTTTAAGACATTTCCATCACATTAGTAGATTCATGCTTTGTTATCACCATAAAATAAACGTGATGTAAATGTAATGTTGACTTCTAGAATGAGGTGCACAAAGTATGACATGAAACTCAGTGAAAGTGGTTGGTAGGTGTTTATGTGAAGGTGACAGCTCAGCAACAAAAGGGCAGGATTAAAAGTTAATTAAGAGGAGTTGTTTTTCTGACACAGGAATATTTTTTTTTCAAACCAAGGGAATTATAAATGTAGCAAATTGCTAGGCTGCTTGTTAGAATGCTTGTGTTAGCAACAGAGGATTGACCTTTTATTTTCTTGGTTTTTTCACACAGTCATGCAATATTTCCCATAACAAAGTAAGCAGTGTTCATGTGAAAGTTTTAAAGAGCATACCAAGTTTAAAAAAATATATTTAATTTGGGGTTTTTTTGCTGTTCCTCTCTAACTACAACCAGAGAATAAATGAAAATTACAACTACTTGAGTCAAAAAAGATTGTGAAACACTTGTTTTGAGAGGCACAAAGGCTCACTTTTGCTCCCGTTAGGTTTTTAATCCCTCAGCAGTGGAAAGGAGTTAATCATCAATGTGACAGCATGATGTCACCTCTTCATGGACCTTTTCACAGATGCAGGATTTGTACATGGAAAAGTTGTCTGTTACTTCCATGGAATGTGACTTTGACTCCCCATAAATGATTGGAACTGGCTCTAGTTTTATTCCTGCTGCAGGATGTACTAACTTCTACTGCCTGCCTTTGCAAATTCCCACCTAATTAAAACCATCAGGTGTGTCCTTCATGGTGCATTGAATTTGTAACCTCATCAGATGTGATTGTGCCAGGGCAAGTATTGCACTTACTTTGGAGGAGTGTGAGCTGAAACCACTGATACATGCAGTGTTTGTTTATGGTGATGGGATGGAATATGTTGGGGACAGACCTTCAGAAACCTGTTTTAAAAGCATTGGGTGTAGACCAACCCAGCAGTTTTGCAGAATGCTTCTTTAGGCTGAGGAGCAATGAGAGAGAGAAGAAGAGTTAAGAAATGGAAAATTGAGTTGCTTGAAGGTTTAATTTAGATGATCTCTAAAGTGACAGAAAGAAGATGAACAAAGAGAGGAAATAGCCAGCTGTCACCTGTAATATATGAGGTTTCTTCTCTGACTCTATTCCTTGGCTGGTGCAAATCAGAGTAGCTCATTTGCAGCTGTTAAAATTACAGCAATGGGATTTGGTTCTGGACCTTTCTTCAAAAAGAGTTTGATAGGTTTCATTCATCAGGAAACTTTTCAAGTTCATAGCTAAGAAGAAATATCTGCAGTAGAATGTCTGACTGATCAAACCACCCCTGGAAGAGGTCACAGACCCACTCAAAGCCCTGCTCTGAGTTATCCGTATGAAGAAGTTTTCCAGCCTCAGGTGAGAGGCCTGGTCAGCCAAGCTGCTGAATTATTTCTGTGGTTTGGGTCATTCTTTCCATGAAATTGATTTAATTTTATTTCAAAGTGTAATGTGAAAAAGAGAATATTTTTAAATGTTTCATAAAACACAGTAACCTTCTGACCAGCTTTAGTATCAATACAACCACTTCCTGTTGTTTTCTTACTCTGTGATGTATCTTTGTCATCTTCTATGTTTCTTTTCACTTTGTACCTCATATTTGATTGTTCTGGCAATCTTTTTCACTCTTTTTCTGTAACTCCTTGTGTGTTTTTAGTAAGAGAATGTAAGAACAGATTGATTTGCCACAATCCTCTTTGGCATTGCACTGTATTACTTTTTTCAAGTCTGTAAAAAGGACCAGGGAATTCCTTTGTGCCTAAATTATTTATATGAAACCAAATAGAATACAGTGGAGGTATAATCTTTTATTAATAAAGCTCTTAGATACTGGCCCCGCTGCAGATGAATTCTGCTAGAGAGGAAATGTCTACGACAGCCTAGGAATGGCAAGTACCAGAAGTACTGTTCTGGGAGATGAAGCCTTCAGCATGACTGATGTTTTCTAATGCCACACATGACTGAGGGCAGGACCTTTGGAAACATCGCCTACTAGAATTTCTCCTTTCAAATGTTTTCAAATGAGGCTACTTGAAAAGCAGTGGTACATTTTGTAAAGGGTAAAGAACTAAAAAAAATAAAACTCAGTCCTCTCTCTAATGCTCCTCAACATTTTTCATTTCAAAATGCTGTGCACTTTTTCATTCATCACCTTGAAAAGGAATAAGCATATATAGAGTTTGCCTCACTCTCAAACATCCACACTGCAGCAGCACAGATCATAGAGTCACAGAATCATAGTGTTATGGAATCATTGAATGGTTTGGGTTGTAAAGGACATTAAAGATCATCTCGTTCCAACCCCCCTGCGATGCGAAGGACACCTTTCACTAGACCAGGTTTCTCAGAGCCCCAGCCAACCTGGCCTCAAACACTTCCAGGGATGGGGCAGCCACAACTTCTCTGATTCCATACAATCATAGAGCTGCCCAGGGTAGAAGGCACCTTGAAAGTTCCTCTGGTCCAACCTTTCATGGGAAAGGGAGCCTACAGGAGAATGTCTAGCACCCTGTCCAGCCACATCTTGAACACCACCAGGGATAGGGACTCTGACATGTCCCTGGGAAGGTTGTTCCAGTGAATCACGGCTCTCACTGTAAAAAATAATTCTTTCTTATGTCAAGATAAAACCTCTCCAGTGTAACTTTTACCTTTTGCTCCTTGTCTTCTCCATGTGGCACCTTGTGTGGAGAGATCTTCCCCGTCTCTTTTGTATTTACTTATCATGACCTTTAAGCATGATTCTTCTCTAGAATAAAATCAGCTTACTGTAGGTACTAATTATGTCAGTTAATCTTCTATTAAGATGTTGACTAAAGGTAAGGCTATGATTCAGATTTGATAAGATTAATTTCAAAAATGAATGACCTTCTTTTTTTCCTAACTACATATAAATCATCAGTAATTAAATTATATTTTGAAGTGAGTCTGGATGAGAAATCTAGGAACCTTTAATTTAAGCAAAAAAGCACTTCCTATTTATTTTTATCTATTTGGTTATTTGGCCCAGATCACCCAGTCATACACTCCTCAATATCGGTTTTTGATTTTGAGTTATTTTACAGAATAAAGCAAATCTCTTTGTATTTCAACCTCTCCTTTCCTCTGGAAAATAAGTTCAGTTCAAAATATCTGATATTTCTTCACATGTGGACACTTTAAAACCCAATGCTAGAATGTTGCATATAAAGTAATTTGTGGTTTTAAACTTTGGTTTCCCTTCTCCCATATAAATGCAAATAAAATGTTTTCCATTAGAATAACTCTGCCTCGTGCTTTTTTAATGGAGGTATTGGAGACTACAAAGTAGAGTAGAATCCATTTTGATAATACTGCATCTTCTCTCTGAGCTCCAATCTAAATATTTCCATCTGTCAGATTTTTTATTTAATATTCTGAATAATGGAAGTTGCAGGAAAAAGGGAACAGTCATTTTTATTTCACTTTCTTTTGCCAGGCTTTGGTGGTCTTACAGTTTCTTCTTGGATTGCAGAAATGTGTGTGTGAAGATTTATAATCCTTTCCTCTGCTAAGGTATCTCCTAGAAATCCAAAGATGTCATTTTCAAATGTTCATAAACGAACGTATTTTCTAAAATTAAAAAAACAAAAATCCAGCTTTCCCCAAACACAAACTCAAATCTCTGCTGAAGTGAAAGGAAATGTATAAAAACAATCTTGGGAATATGAAAGTAAAAACTAGTAAGGTTCTTTCTCTTTGTGTAAATGCATGAAACAAGACACTTTCATTATGGAATTTGTTGTCTTGACATCAGTCTGGAATGCTGCTGCCACCTCTGACATTGTCTAAGTGAATATGGAGCATACAACTGCTCCCAGGTTAGCTAGCAAACTGCTAAATTCCTGTGCCATTTGCTGGGAAAGAGAGGAAAATTACGATCAAGCAGTTCCAAGAAACTGAAAGGTCAAAATATCGCATGAAAAAGCAAGTTTCAATTTTTAAAACTCTACTTTCAAGTGAACCTAGCTAAAGCAGCTCTTGATGAGGATCCACCTTTATGAACTCTTTTATAGTTTCATGTGATTCAGCCGTAAGCAATTGCCTGAGTTAAAGACTTGATTGTGCAAGATTGTAGTTGAGTGGCTTGGGCTGGTTGGTTTTTCTCGAAAAGTTCTTACATCCAGAAAAGAAAAAAAAAACAAACCTGTGTTTTTATTGTTTAATTCCAATTTTCATAATATAAAATATTTTCTACCTTTTTTTATTATTTCATCTCTCTTCTTTAAGTCAGATGGTGCAAGTTCCAAGTAATATAATATCTAATACACAATGGAATATCAAATGTCCACAAATCAAAGCCTGCCCTCTCTTCCAAGGTCTACTTAGGAGTAAATGTTAGGAAAATACAGAGAAATCTCCCAGCATGCCCTATATGAGAGTCCAAACCCCATGAACTCTGTAATGAAAAGTAAATAAATGACTCCGTCCTTCACTGCCAAGCTGTTAATCCATAATGTGGACTTGGCCTCTGTTGTTGTCAACAGAGATATATAAATCATATCAGACAAAACAAGAACCAAGCTGACCCTTTACCCCTTCCTTAAGCCAAATGCAAGCATTTATAATGCCTAAAACCTTTTCCCCCTGTTTTCTTTCCCCCTTTTCACATGTCTCTCACTTGCTGGTTTCTGCTGGGTTGAGAAGAGTAGAAAAGTGTGTGGGAGCCTGTTTGAAGTGTTCTACAGGGAATTTCAACCCAATTTCCTAAGCCAAAGAGATCTCAATAACACCAACCCACCTAAACTCTGGTCCTTCATAAAACCATTGCTCCTGCTGTTCAGGACTCCCGGGAAGAGGAATGCGTGGAGAAAACAGCTCTTCAAATGAGGGATCACATAGCCAGGGATGAGAGAGAAGAAAAGCTACACTGTAGGGAGAAAAGGAGAGGGAGAGGTGGCCTTTCAGGAAGATCCAGAGAGACCAAACCAGGGAGACTAGGAAAGGAAACACTGGCTGAAAGAGTTCAGAGGGAAGAAGACTGATAGAAATCCATGAAGGCTGAGCCTTTAAGAAGTCTCAGGGTAAAACACTTTAAAGTCAAAGGAAAGAGTGCAGCTGGCTTAGGTATCAATGAAAGAGGTTCCTTTATGTCTTACCTACATTTAATTTAAGTCAATGAGTAAAATATTCAGTGACTTTCTTGTTAGTTGGACAGGGCCCTAAGTGAAAAAGGGCATGAAATTAACTGAATTTTGACACTTGTAAAGCTCCTGCAGAGCTCATTTCAGGATCAAAGCCTAGAACTATAATTGTGTTGCTTGTTAAAATAATGGAACAAATATTGAGAGAAAAATAACTAAATCCAGGGCAGTAATGCCAAGAGTGATAAACGACATGAGTTTATAAAGAACAGATCTTGCCTGACAAACCAGATTGCTTTTTTCTAATAGAATTACAAAGGATCAAATTCTGCTATGTTTGTGAGGGCTGACTTGCTGAAGAAACCCCCAAAGTCTCTTCCTGGTAGAAATTACCTATGTCAATAACAGTCCTAAATGCTGACCTATATTTAGCAGATGGAGGGAGAGTAGCATTTTGATGCTGTGCCCCGTAACATTTTATTGATCAAGGGGAAATTTCCAGGGAATTTTTGTGGTGTAGGAGCCGGGATATCACTTGGAGATTTCCAGTTTTGTTTGTACATGGTACTGTCACGTGAACCACTGTCCTGGATGAAGCACCATAACCAAAAAAAAAGAACTCACCAACTGCAAAGTACAGCTCCCTGCATGGAGCTTGGAATGTCATGTCAACAGTGTGGCTGTATTCAGTCAGGACTGCAAAATATAGAAAACTGCTTAAGGGAAGTGCCTGGAAATTCTTAGACTGAGTTATAAGGCATTGGGAATGAGATAATTTTGTTGTGAAAGTGAGAAACCTGAAAAGATCTTTCAAGGTAAAGTGGGGAAGTGGTTTGAGGATAGGATTTAAGTTTGTAGGAACCAAAATGGTTGGCCTGCACTTACAAGGTGAAAAGGTGGGGGAAATACTGACTCAGGTACTCAAGAGCCGCATGAAAATTCTTCATGTCACAAACCAGGCTGGTCAATAGACCATCTAGCAATGTAAAGCTCCAGTTCTCACTTGGAGAAGCATATAAAGCTTTGAAGATATGCATCAAATCAGAGGGAAAAGGATAAAACAATCAAATCCATGGAAAAATGTATCAGCTTTAGCATGGTAGATAAAGGAGAGAATACCCATAGCAATAGAGCTGTATCCATACTTATCCACAAGTTTTTGATGAAGGAACAACAAAAAATCCATCAGATATATGGTACGAAATTGAGACAAGGGGAAATGTAAGATAGTGTCTGAAAGAAGTTTGTGAAATGAAGCAGTTTGCTGGGTGGAAGAAGTTATTTTATTCATGACAGCTGCCTTGGCCGGAATACAGGTAACGCATGTGACACCTCCTCTAAGAGTAGCAGAGAATCCCACAGCAGCATCCAACATCCAGCAGTCCCTGACTCAGCCTGGAGATCCTCATGTTGCTCAGTCCTTCTTATCCCTGTCTGGTACAACAAATGGCATAGGGATTGAGCTAGGAATGGATTATTCTGGTGTTTTCTGTTGGCAACTGCCTGAAAGTATTGGGGGGTTTTTCTCTGATAATTTTTTCAGGGTTTTGAGGGACTAATAAATCCTTATTTAGTCAGGCAGTCCAGCAGGGAATCAACAGAAATATTTGCATATTTCTGCCCGTGTGAGTGCATTATAGCACCAGACTTTTTATTTTCTCCTTGCTTTTCAGCTGGTCTAAATTATCATTGTACTGTTGAAATCAATTGTATTTAAGCACCTGCTACTTCCAGATGTCCAATATTTGCCAGATTTTTTCTTGTTGTCAGTGCCAAGAAAGAAAAAGGGATCATTTGTTAGTGTCTTTGATGACATGGAGTGAGAAAATGAAGAAAACCCATACGTACTGCCTTATAAGATCTCTAAAACTCAGGTATGGAGGAGAGGTCAGCTATTTCTATAGTGAAAAATAAGCTTCCATGTGGAGTTCTCTGATAATTCATAACACATACTGGACAGAAAGAAAGAAAGCAGGAGCCTCCATCCCCTCTATACAGCCATTGTATTTGGCCTGCAACACTTGGAACCAAGTGGAAACCCATCATGGAGTGGAAAAAAAATACCACCCGCCCATATCCTTTTTTAAGGGATGATTTGCAGTAAATTGCTTTCTGTCTAATTTGGCTTATGCAAACAGCACTGCCTTTGGTGAGGCAGCATGACTCCTGAAATCTTCAACGTGAGCAGGATCAGCCTGTGCACTTCCTTGTTGCCATGGAGTATCTGGAGTACTGTCCTCTATGGATAGTCCTTATGCATGAATCTAATTACCCTCACAACCAATGGAGACTTTACATTGATACAGACTGAGCTTTGCTTCTGCATAGATTACTTGGAACACTAAAATAAAAGTAATTTTGGCTGAATTTTATTGCTGCACCTACAAGGCAAGAAAGTAGTAATTATTGTTAATGTTTCATAAACTCCAGCTTTTTCATCATCTTAACTGCATTGAATTTCAGAAATATTATGATCAGTAGAGTATAAGATCATATTCAACAAAAGAAAAAAAAACCCTCTTTGTTTGTGGAGTGTATTGTCTTGTGTTAAGATGTGGTGAGTAGGATAAAACCAAAATGATTTTTCAATTACGTCTTACATTAGCTCATTCAGTAATGAGATAAACAAGCTGTCTGGCAGAATGGGTTTTGGTTGATGAGGAAACAGGTGAATACCAAAAAAAGGCTTTAATCACATTTATTTCCTGAGTCACAATGAAGGATTAATGTTATATTCTAGACCAATCAGTCAAACTGATTCTGTGGACATATGTTGATGAACATGCAAAAGAACCCAAAGAATTCTTAGCACCAAGCAAGAAAAACTTGTGGGTTTATCTATCTGGAAGAAAAAGAAAGAAGAACATTCATTTGTTTCTATATAGTTTGCAACCATAGCTTTGGAAAAAAAAGGATGTTAAATTGCTGGAAAGTTTTCTGGACTATTAAAAACTGCAATTCTATACCCAGCAGATGCCACCCCTTACTCTGTGAGTAAAAGTCTCCCCTGCGCAGCAGTTTTTATTCTATCTCGTATGAGCCTTCACACCTAACTGAATTTCGTGCAGTGACTTTACAGAGAGCAAAGTTCTGGCCTCTGAAGGCAGTGGAAATGCTCCTGAAAATTTCAGAGCCATCAGAAGTAGCCTTGCAAAGAGCATGTGCAAGAAAATCTTCTTTCCAGGAGTTGTGGCAGCTATGCATAGATGCCATGTCCATCCTCCAACAAACACAGTGCTGGAAGAACTTCAGGGAGCTTGGAAAGGTGAGAGGTGGTGAGCTGCACTCCCAAGGAATTCTGGTTACCTGCCCCAGGTGTTTCAGTTCTGCTTTGGCTGTGCTCTGCCTTTGCTGAGTGCATCGAGCCTGGCCCTGCATGGTCCAAGAGGGAGGTACCAGGGAACTCCAATATCAATTACGTATTCATCTGTAAAAATAAACCAAGTGTGTTTCTTTAATGGCTGTTGCTGGTCATCAACATATGTATGAAAGCTTATCAGGAGGACTCATCCTAAACCTTACTCTGCTGTCCCCTGCTGTGCTAAGCCAGCAGAAATGTTCCCCTAGGAAGGATGAAGGTGCATATGTCTGGATATTTATACACATCCAAGGGTCAAACTCAAGCTTTGGTCTTACTACTCCCTCCCCTCAGCCCTGTAAGGGAAGCAGGAAGGTGTGGCAGCAAGAGGATCATCCCCTGGGCACCAGAGTTGCAATGTCATTCCCATTACCCCTCTGCATTGACTACACCCCTAGTGATGAAGCCAAAACTGTGACCACCACTTTTGAGGTCATACCAAGGTGTCTCAGATGTACACCAACACTTGCTTCCCCTTTTTCCAATTGTTGTATTTAAAAATATTTGGCGAGGGGTTTGACCCCGGGGAGCCTGGCTCAGTGTTCCCCCCGCAGACGTCCTCCGGTCCGCAGGCTGAGAACAGAGCAGGCTCCCTCTAGGGGAGCGCCGGCGGAGGAGAAGGAACGA
>QWTY01039630.1:0-17532 GCA_008033365.1 Pseudorectes ferrugineus
GATCCAATGTTTCTTACCATCCAATTTTGATGGAGTACACAAAAAATCCTCTCAATTCCCGGGAAAGTGTCCTGGAGTTGCGTCCGACCTCCAGGAAGAAATCTTTTCACATGTTTTCCAAGGAGTGTGTAAGAGACTTCTGCCTCTGTGATAAACTGTAGTACTTTTATAGTGTAAAAACAGGCCTTTTGGTCACCTGTGTTTGTTATCTCTTCCCACATCTGTTAAGCTGGCAGATTTTTGGTGCCAGGAGAGGGTACTTGCTGGACCTTGTCCACCTGGGTTATCTCTCTTATCTGCACCGGCCGTCTGTGGTGGGACAGGGGTGATACACCCTGCCACACTGTAGCAGTACTACGAAGTTTTATGGTTTGAAAGTTAAATGTGAGGATACAACCTCAAACTTATGCCATTTATTTAGTTGTAATTCCAGCCCAAACTATACATGAGCTTTGCTGTAGCTTGAGCTTGCATTTAGATCTCCCTCGTTCTTAGGTTTGTCTTGTTTGAGATAGGCAGGGGTGCAGTTCCTGCATTAGAATTGTTTTCTTTCCTCCAATGGAGGTATATTATTAGGGATGGCCTGTCATTCCATTTGGAGGTTTTGTGGGCTGCATCATTAGAGAAAGAAAACTCATTTATTTAGTAAAGATTTAGTTCTTCACGGAACTGATTGTAAAAACTGGCTTCTGTCTTAATAGATCCATTTCTGGTCTGTGTGGCAGCAGTTCCATTTTTTTGGCAGGATTTTGCAAGGCACCATTGTTGACCAAAGACATTGCAGCTCCGGGGTGAAAGGTTGCTTCCCTGTTGTTTCATCCCAGCAGGGCTGTTAAACGTGTGATTTCAGTATCTTGAGCAAGTACTGGTGGTGAAGTACGTGATAAAGCATGGCTTGACTTTGAGATGCCTAGTTTGGTGTGGAGACCTTCAAGGGAGCTGGTCCCTACATCACTGATGCCCAAAGAGAGAACTATGCCATTTTTGTGCAGTCAGTGTCACCGTGGAGCAGATCTCTGCAGTGAGTTTGCTAACAAACAGGAGTAGTGCTTAATTCCTTACCTCATGGCACTTTTCCCCGTGTAGTCGAGTGGCTGGTGGTTTTATTACCCTTTACCTCCCAGAAAGAATAAAGGTATTGAGAAACTAAATTTCTGCTAGCAACAATCAATCAGAAACAATTTGTTTCATTTAGTAGACTTTATTTGAAAGTATGACCAAAATATCTGGCAACATTCAGTACAGGTGTGTGAATAGTGTGCTTCTAGACTGGTCTCTTCATTAATGTAAAGTGTCAATCGCTGAAGCCGTCCAATAATCCACTTTTAAATATGCTAAAAATTTCTATATGGCTTTTAAGTGGAAGTGTTGGGTTTGGTTTCTTCTCTGCACTTCATGCAAGTTTTTCCATCTTTCAATAGCTTGGTGTAAAGTTGTTCCTGACTCTGTGTTTTGTTGCTGCCTCTGGGTACATGACATTCCAGCAGTACCACCTTGGACCGAGTCACCCATGTTTTAGCAAACATAGCACTGACTACAGATGTGTTTTCCATCCTCATTTACTTTCTGGTGTGTTTTAGGTTTGGGTTGTTTTCTCTGTGTGATACAAGGGCATCGGGATGTCCAGGTTGAAAGTAATTTGAGTTAGTTCATCTACTTGGAGAGGAGCCCTGCTGTGAAGTGCTGATGGCAAAATGCTGTTCTGCATTTCTCCTAGTTACAGTTTCACTGGCCTCCTTTATATTGCTGTATGTCTGAAAAACTTTATTGGAAACAAAACCATAAATCCTAGGAAGGGACAGACTGCAGGTACAGCATGTGTACTGTGTCTGCAGTGGCACCTTCAGAAAACACAAGCATGCAGATCTCTCAGCCTGCAATTATTTCCATGCTCTGAGCAGCTTCCCTACGAGTAGCAGTTGGTCTCAGACTTTGCTCCTTGAAATTGTTTGTGCTGCCCTTGGCCTTGTTAGATCACTGAGCACAGGCACTGAGATACCCATTCCCAAGGTTTTCAGCACAAGGCTGGAAACACCCATGCCATTCTCCCTGTAAAATTAAGGGGTCTTACCCTGCTTCCTTTGAAAACAAAGGCAAAACCCTTCAGTCTTCACTGGCATCACGACTGAGCTCAGTAGTAGAATCTGAACATCATTTTGTAGTGTAACAGAAATAGTCACTTCAGCTCTTCCTCGATGCTGTTTCTCTCAAAATGTACAGTAAATTAAAATTCATATTATATGTAGGGATGGGTCATGTCTGTTCCTGCTCCCTAAACAGCCATTCCCCAGGAAGAGTATTGCATACACTGTACAAAATCAAGCTGTGATTCTGCCTTCTTATAAACTCTTTGAGTATTCTCCTTTTGTCAAAAATACCTATGCAGATATTTTAAATAGAAGCTTGATATATTAAATATATATTTTTTTAATTTGTTGATTTGGGTAGGGGTAGGCATTGTATAAAAACACTGGAGGGAGAAGACATCAAGTGACACTAAGCCAACCCTGCCATGCAAATCTCTTCCCTTCCAAACACCTTCTGAAAGGAGAAGGAAAAAAATAAGGATAGCTAGGAGAAAGCAAATCAATTAATTTTCCTTTTCATCCCTTTTAAGTTAAAAATGCATCTTTCCTTCTCATTGTCATTATGCAGGCTGAGCATTCGTTTTCTTCTCTTTTATATACATATACACATATATATATATGTATGTATATATATACACACACACATATATATATTTAAAATGCTGTCTTAAATTAATAGGGTGTAGCTGTAAGTAAGATAGCTGAGTAGTAGCTGTTCAGGGATTCCTGTTCAGCTTTAGTAATTTATTGGCTATCAGGAGTCAAATGTGCAAAATCCTTTGTTGGGAAACTCCAAAACTGATTTGTTTTGTTTTGCAGCTGGACTTGTAAATACGAAAGAAAAAATGCAGGACTGATTTAATGTCCAATTTAAACTGGGCAGTTGCCAGCTTTCCCCATTTTTGTATGTACTGTAGATTAGTGTGTGTCTGTGTTAACTGTAGTGGGGTTTTGTCTGACAAGCCTGGAATTTATACTTTGAAATAAAACTACCGGGTTTTTAACATTTTGAGTCATCTGTGCTTTGTTTCTGACACCTCAGGAGGCAACTCTCTCAAAAAAGAGCCCAGAGCTTGCTCTTTCTCTTCAGAGTAACATTGAGCAGCAAGGGTTTGGCTCTTGGTCATTCCCAGGAAGTCAACGGCATGGCGCTGCCCTCACAGAAGGAAAAAACCAAAGCAATGCTGTAACTTCTGCAAAGTCACCTTCCATGCATTTCTGCAAAGCCTGGACAGACAGAATCAAGTGACTTGCACCCCAAAGTTGCCCCAGACGGATACAGGAATGGAAATCCCATTGCTGGTGCTACTCTCCTTGCCCTCCAAGATGCCGGGTTTGACCTCTGAAAAAAAGGTCATTCTTTCACAAGAGGCTTTGGACAAAGTACCGGAGTTTTTCAGAGCACCCTTCAAGCCTGAGGGCCGACTCACCTGGCCAGGGAGCAGCTGCTGTGCACAGCACTAAGTGCAGCACTCGGGGATAATGAAATCAGGATTAATAAAAGCGTGTTTCAGTGCAGGCAACGTGAAGGGCTCTGCCCCCCACCCAGCTGCTTCAAGTGTACAAGCCAGGAACAGCACCATGACAGATGTTGTGCCACTCGTTTGGGACCAATAAACAGCTGGACTAGAAGGCAGTCTGGGAAAATCTGCCTCTTCGACCCAACTCTGCTGCCAAGTTGTAGAGAACTCAAAGTACTTAGAACATGGAGTTACTGACATGCCTACCCTGAATTAGTGCTGAGCCTGTACTTCAAGGGCATATAATTAATTTGTGATGGTAATTAGTTTCCTTGCACTTACTAAAATTTGCTTCAAGTCACTGACCAGAAGATGATGGACTCTTGTGAAGGGATACCTCAGCACAATCCCACTTGAAAGTCCTGAGTTTCTCAAACTGCCTATTTAGGCTGAGAGTATATGTACTGCACATAGCGTAGAACCTGTGTTTTATAATCAAATACAGCATAACTACTCTGCTCAAGCACTGCTGTAATTGCAGCTCCTGCTGAAGTAAAGCAAAGTGAGAATGTGAACGTGCAGAACACTTGCTGTTTGCTGCAGGGTGGCTTGCATTAGATGTGACAATTTTGATGGTCCTGCTGAGAGGAGTCATTTCCTCTACACATTGACTAAACAGGATTTTTCATTATGGCAAGAGATTTCTCACAACCACCTCCCACTTCCATCTCCCCACCAAGTAAGTCCCTCTTCAGCCAAACCTGGAAACCTGAAGTTAAAGAGTCAGAAGCCACAGGACTTGGAAAAACCTGGAAGCAGGGTCTGAAAAAGGGGGCAGCTTCTGCCACAAATCCTCTGCTTAGAGCATGCCTTCCTTTTTTTTTTCTCCCCCCTAGTGGCATCTGCAGAAGGAAATAAAATACTCAAAGAGACCTTTAAACTTCATGCAGCCATCTGAGACTGAAGCTGTCAGTTCTTTGCACCTGCCTACAGGCCATGCAGCCCTATCAAAGCCTTCTCCTCTGGTCACTGATGCAGCTGTGCAGGGAAGAGGAGCTGGACCTGGCTGCTGTGGTCAGGACTGGCAGATCAACCCTGACTGGCCAGCCAACAAAGGAAGCACACAGGACAGCACAGCAAGAGGAATGTGGTGGCCTTTAGCAGCACAACCAAAGGCAAAAAAAATAGTCACAGGCACATGGATTGGAGTCCTAAGGCTCACAAGGTCCCACTGATGTAAATACTTATAGAAAGGGACTCTCAAAGTAGAGCTGTTTTCCCACAACTCTGGGTTGGAGCACAAAGCAGGTCATGCCCCAGGGTAGGAGGCTCAAGGTGAGAGAAGACACAGCTGCCATTTCCAGGCGTATTTGCCACATCATGGGCACATCACATGTGCCACATAGCTCCTCTCCCTGCAGGTGGAAGCATCTAGCTGTGCCCTGCGCCAAGAACACTGTTCACTGCAGTAATCTATTGGCAATTTCCTGGTCCCTGGGGACCAACTTTTAAACAGTACTTCTCCATTTGTATTTTTATATAGAACTGTGTGAAAAAGCAGTAAATACATCCTGCAATGTTGCTGTGTTGTCTAGGAGTGACAGTGAAGTCAAGCCATCCTCCAGCCTCTCTGTGCTTCCAGTTTCAAACAAGCAGCTGATTCTTGGTCCTCTGCCTGTTGGCAGCTCAGATCCTTGCACTGCTCTTGGTGACCCAGCTGCATGTGTTCTCCTTAATGCCTGTTGCAGCCTGTTCAATCCAGGTCAATTCAATCCAATCTGTGGCAGTGGCTCCACCACCACATGGAGGTCTCTGCACACAGCGTCTCACACCTACCTCTTTCTACCTCAGCAAACAAATCGCTTCAGTCCCTTCATGGATTTTTCATCATCAACACCTCTGCTGTAACTTCTGGTCTCCCTCTTCCCTTGGCAAAAATCAGCCTTACCATGACAGCCAAATATTTAGGGTAGAACCTCACCCATATTGCAGTAACTCACTCCCTTCCCCATCACACAAGCTAAACTCTAGAGGCTTCATTAAAACCTCACACTGCTCATCATTCTTCACCTTCATAACACAGAGCAGTGCTGTGCACTGTTTAGCTTGGACCATCAAGGACATGAGGAAAGAGCTGTTTGTTTTGTTTTACTTAATTACACATATAACATCTAGCACAAAATAGCCCAGTGACTCGACTCCTTGGCATAAACACAGGTAACTAAGAGTAATGTGCACAACCCTGGCCCTCACAGCCATCTCACTGTCACATTCCCCTGCCACAGGTGAGGGAGCAGGCAAAGATGTCACCAAGCAACTGCATGGGCCAATCCAAGAGAGAGATCCCTTGTAAGAAATCTATTGCATCACATGTCTGTCCCTGCAGCTTGGGGAAGGGACATTTCCAAAGCATCAGGCGGCTTCCCTTCTCCCTCTTTTGCAGCCTGACATTGCCAGCTACTTTGGCCACACAAAGGAAGTCTTGACAATGCCACTGAAAGTCACATCCTGTACACAACAGACTGATCAGCAAGGAGAACACACCCTTGACTTTCTCTGCTAGTGACATTCCTGGATGGGAAGCAACTTGCAAGCACACTACTCAGACAAAAGGCAGACATCAAGCCAGCACTGAGGTAAGGCCATCACGGCCCAAAGCAGCCACCTGGCTTGGCTCAGCCCTGGAGACAGGTCTCATGTTGCTACTAGAAACAGATCACTCTCACTGGTGGCACTGCTCCTCACTCCTGCTCTGGGAACAGCTGTGATGATGGCTCAGATCAACAGAAAGCTGTGCCACCTGCTTCTCATCAATCCTAGTCAGAGGAAGGGCCACCCAAACAGATCAGAAGAATGGAATGTGCATTGGGCTGCAGCAAGGCAGCCAATATCAGTACAAAGTGCCCAGCAGGCATGACATGGGAAGGCAGGTAAGGCACAGGGATGTGGACATCCAGGTCAATTTATTACATACAAGAAATAAAATTTCCATTAAAAAAAAACTCCACTTGTGGCTATTGATGCTGGTTTTACAGGATCGGCCTCATGGTGACAAAATTGAAGTTGTATGACTCCGGCAGGCCCTGGTGCCGCGTGCGGTTGAACCGTCTCCAGGTGAAGACGGGGAGACCGCCCTGCACCGGAGGGCCGTTGATGGCGGAGGCTGTGAACGCTGCAGCCAGGCGGAAATCCGACACCTGGAACAAAGGACAGGAACCCGGGGCGAAAGGGCAGCGTGAGGTTTGACACATCCCCATATCCCAGACAGCAGGAACAGCTCCAGGAGGTTTGATAACAATAAGGTGAGGGAAGCGAGCAGAGAGAAACATGCACAGGCAGCAATTCCTCCCCTGCGCAGAGGCATCTCCAGCCATGCAGCAGCCAGTGCTGAAGGGCAGCAGCAAAGCACAAGCCCACACTTGCCCTCTAGCCCTTGCACTAGCCAGGATGAAAGTGCCAGTGCATCTGCCCTCAGGGCAAGCCTCCCTGGGTTTATGGGGCTACAGCAGGCAGACGAGGGTGTCTGGTCTAAACTCTGCTGCATGCTGAGCACTTGGGCCATCCTCTGGTGCATGTCAGGGTAATTCAGGAATGGGGAAAGGCAGCACAGAGTTAATATTGCTACCCAGACTCTGCCCTGTTCCTTCATTGTCTCCAAAGAGGTTCCCAGCCTGCTCCACCTTCCCAAACTAAAACCCTAAAATTGCCTGTAGGGTTTACAACTAAAACAGGTTTGGCCTCTGCTATGGGTTCTTTCTTTCAATGCCCCTCTTAAGCCCCTGTTCCACCCCCAGCCCAGCCCATTCCCCTTGCCTAACTGTGCTGGCTAAGGCACCGCAGCGTGCACTGACCACTCCCTTACCGGACCCCTCTACACAGCCATTTTCTGCATTCCTCTTGTATTACCCAGCTCTGGGAGCCTCCCACTACTGCCCACTGCAACACGCAGCTGGCTGGACACAGCAATGGAGATACCAAAACAGCCTCCCCAGGCCCATCCTTGCAACCAAACTCGGAATCCAGAAACGCAGCAGGTTGGGCCCCACAGGATAAAACACTGTACAACTTCTCAGCACACCAGGGCTGCACAGCTGCTTACTTGGGCATTGCTCTTTACAGTTAAAATACCATATAACCTGCCTAAAATAAATGCTGCTTTCTCTAGGACAGTGGGTCTAAGGATTTTCCCACATCCCCCTAAAATGCAAAGTGATCTTCACCAAACTTTTCAGAAAGCAGTTTTGCAGAGAGGTGGAGCCCCAGAGCAGGGTGGCTTACAAGAGAGCCAGACTGCTGTAAATGTAAAGCTAAAGTGAGACTGCAACCACGTTCCTGTGGGCTCTGGGAGGCACCCACACAGTCCTCATGAACAGGAGGCCGAGGCTGTACAACAGTCTCCTTCCCTGAGTGAGCTGAAGACTCATTTCCTGCTGTAAGGCTTTGGGGTTTAACCCCTGAACACCACAAGCTCCCACGGATGTAGTTGTTTCATACACCTCCTCCCTGTATCCTCTGCCACTGTGCCAGGACTGATGTCAGGGACAGGAAATGAGACTGCAGAGAATTCCCATCTGAGGATGTGCCCAAGCACTGGGACAGCATGAAAAGAGGGAACAGACATGCCTGGCCATGCTTGCCCTAGTGCAGGGAAACATGCTACAGGTCTGACAGGAGCTCAAACAGGCTGCAGCAAACATTCAGCAGATGTTGAAATTGAGGTAATTTACCTTGGAGTCATAGCAGCCTGCAGGCACTGGTAAAGAAGGATTCAGGTCTTCCCGGCAGCAAATGGTGTTGCAAGGATTGTGTTCAGCATAAGGATCACGCTGATAGTCTGGGGTGAAATGTGGTGGGAAGGGCAGGAAGGAAGGAAGAAGAGAAAAGAAGTTAGTCCCCTCACAAAAAGCTGATGCCAAGTACTGGAGCCACTAAAAGCCAGGTAATTGCACTCTGTCACATTGCTCTTGTGCTTCTCCCCAGGTACCAGCTACAAGCCAGTGCTCAAGACAGGACATTAAGTAGACAAGCTCCTAATCCAAGACCATACAGCTACTTCTGCATCCCAGGGGCACCACTGCCAACCTCTAACCACAAACATCTGCAATTGCACCTGATGAAATTCCACATGACGAAACTTTGTCAGGAGAGAAAAGCAGAAGAGAAAGAGAAGTGGCAGGTGGGGTGGGGAGAGGGGGAAATGCAGCAATGAGAGCCTTTGTTTTCCTGTTCTGGATTAAAGTAAGTGTCAAGGAGCAAAACCTTCGAACACCCTCTGCAGTAGCTGCAAGCCAGGAGGGGAACGTGGACAAGCCTCAGCGTCTACGAGCTCGCTGCTACTCACAGCCCAGACAGGAACAATACCGCACCCTGGGAGAGGCCTCCCAAACCTCAAGCCCAGTAATCAGCAAGCTGCCTATAATTGGGACTGAAAATACAGCATGTATAGCTATCAGTACTGTGAGATGGGTTTAGCCAGAAGTTAATTAAGCTGGACTTAATCCAGTTAAGGAGAACCCTGTCAGGAAAAAACAACAGAGCATTACCTACTGTCCTGGTTAAACCCCTGCTGGCAACTAAGTACCACACAACTGCTCATCCACTTCCCTCCAAACCCTACCCCTCACGGGATGGGGAGCAGAATCAGAAAAAGGTAAAAACCATGGGTTGAGATAACAACAATTTTAATAACTGAAATAAAGTTAATAATAAAAATTAAAAAGGAGAGGGAGGGAGAGAGAAATAAACCCCAAGAGAAACAAGTGATTCACAATATAATTGCTCACCACCTGCTGACCAATGCCATGCCCATCCCTGAGCAGTGATCAGCCCCTTCCAGCCAATTCCCCCCAGTTTACACAATAAGCATGAGGTTCAATGGTATGAAATATCCCTTTGGCCACTTCAGGTCAGATGTCCTGGCCATGCTCTGCCAGCTTCTTGTGCACCTGCTCGCTGGCAGAGCGTGGGAAACTGAAAAGTCCTTGACTTATCAACAACTAAAACATTAGTGTGTTAACTAATGCTTAAACTATCAACATTATTCTCACACTAAATCCAAAATATAGTACTGTATTAACCACTAGGAAAATTAACTCTATCCCACCTGCAAAAGACCGTATGCCTGAACATGGAAAAAGACCTTAAGTTTCACAGTAAATTCTCTGGTCTGATCTCATCTAACTGTTGCTTAGGATTTAAGGCTTTCAAGATTGACAGGCTGTAGATGTATTAGGTGATAGCAGCCCATAAAGTCTCTTGGAGTACTCTCTCTTGGAGTCAGAAGCTTTCTGGAAAAGTCAAACAGTGAGCCCAAAGAGGCCTTGTTCTTGATAGAGCAATTTTAGCCCAGTTTCCTACCTTGAAAATAAGCTTGTGTTACCTTTTTGCTTTGTGTATATACTGCATTTAGGGCAATATAACTGATCTGTATGAGGCTGCAGCTTCCCACTATAATCCAAGAAATAAAAGTAACGCTGCTTATTAAGATCAGCTCCACAGTACACAAGCATGTGTCTTACTGTTGTATCTCATGATGGACTTCATGCTTTCCAAGTTGGTCACCTTGCCCTGGTCTCGACGGAAGATTTTTGCTCTTGCAGCAAGCTCATAGGAGAAATCCATGCCGTACTTGACAACGTATGACGCATACCCACTGAGATTGTAAATCTTTTCATGGAAAGGGATATTGTACGAAGGCCAGTAACCTGCCAGAGACAAACCCCAATCTGTTAATCACTTAGAAAAGCTGGATGCTCTTGCTTATATCAGAAAAGAAAATCAATAATTTTCCATGTTGCATTGCCTTAGCAGCATGTCGAGGAACAACACAGAAAACTGGTTTGAACACAGTAAGGCAACCGTCACTTGCAGTGTGACCAGGGTTGACTCCCAGTGTAACACCAATGGAGACTGTGCGTACCCAGGCAACCCACCCCCAGACTTCCACCCTCAGGACTCATCCTGCAAAACAGCTGAGATCAGACTTGTAGGAGCCTGAGGTGAACATGCAGCGTGGCCACAGCCCTCTTGCAGAGGTTTCCCTGCTGAATCTCAAAGGACTGCAAGATATTTACCTCCACCAAACTTCACAGTGAGAGGTTTGAAGTCACTCTGGTTTTGCCCCCTTCCCATCTCACCAAAGCAGAGTAACACACCATGCTGAGATGTCAGGGATGGACTGACACACACAAACACACTCAGACCACAGAGCTACTTGGGGTGAACACGAGGCAGGCCAGCACACACACGCTTTGTGCAGTGGGGATTGCACACAGTGATAAAGAAAGATGGGGGGATTGCTGCACACTTGTCAGTAGCTGCCTTTGAAGGTTAAGTGATTGATCAGCAGAGCAGAGCCCTGCTCTAACTTCTCCAAAAGCAATCCTGTAGTTTTGTTAACTCGGAAGAGCAAGGATGCCAGGCAGAATTCCAGAGAAGAGTTTTAGGTAGGTGACATAAAACTGCCTGAAACAAGACCACTGTGGAAAGGTATTGCAAAGAGCCCAGAGACCTTCAGGTCAGAATCTGGGTAAAGGAAGTCCTGGAATAAATAAGAATAGATACCTATACCTTAACATTTAATTTTTTCTATTTTTTAGGCAGCAACTATATAACATGAGTTATATAACATGAGCAACTATATAACATGAGACCCAAGAGTAGCACACTTTCAAGCTTGTCTCCAAAGCACTAACATTCCCTGTTGTTCATTCTCAAATCACACACATCGGGATTTGGCTTAGAGATTTACTATCTAGGCACTGGTAAATGCAGGGCTCCATGTATTAACATCAGCCCAGCACAACGTGAGAAGTCTGGCTGTAAGATGCTCAAGAAAATCAACTGGAACTCACTGGGAGCAATACACACAAATACAAACCAAACTTCCTGAAGGACAGATACGCAGACAGCATAAGCTATAGAACACTGCCTGAGTGGAGGCCTCACTAGCTTGGGTCCTGCCTAGGATAGGGAAGACAGGAATACCCTGTCTGCTGGCATTTGCTTACGTGACCTAGAGCCTACCTGAAGGAAATAGGTTGTGTACAGGCTATGTTGTAATACAGGCGTCCTCCAGAAATGAGCAACTTGCCAGCCTCTAATGCGCAGGCCGGAGGATACAGATGCATCAGCTTCCAAACCAGTAGGGTTTAGTTGTGATTCAAAAAGGTGCTGTTGTCTCACATGAATGCAGTACGTACAGATGACCCCTTTCTCCCACCTGGAAAAACTTTTTGTTAAAATTGCTGAAACAGAGGAAGCTATTGAACTTCTCCTCCAGCAAGAGCTCTTCTGTATCTTGGGCTCTGCAGGACTGCAAATCCCATGCAGAGAGTGCAGCAGTCAACCTAAGCCAGGCTTTACCCAAGTATAAGCCAGTGAAACCTGGCAGGGTGCACAGGGACAAAAAACAAGTCAAGAGAAACTGTAAGGTTGAAAGCAGGGGGGAAGGGGATGACATGAAGGCAGCAAAAACTCCCTGAATCAAAATGCTTTCCTCCTCTGCCCATTCAGAGCAAAGGGTATCAGCAATATCGATAGAACAATGAGAATATTGCACATATGGTGGAAGACACTCAGATCCCAGGTTTTGCTCTGATGTGTTGCTTTTGATGGATTACTCATTTGTCATCAAGAAACATGAACTGCAGCCTACTCCTGTGACCTATTCCTTCACCGGAGACAGTGTTGCCCTCCCTCACCTCCTCTAAAGGATTCCTGAGTTTCCTTTGTCAACATACAGAAAACACCTGGACATCCTTGCCTGGAAAGGACAACGTAAGAGATGCCTGATTTTGAGAACTCATCTGCACTGGCCTAAGAAATAAGATGACAGAAGCCATAAAGAAAAAAATCTTTCAATTTTCAAAGCTGTATAAGGAAATGGTTCCTTTTTCCTCAGTACAAGGCTTACTATAGCAATACCTGCCTTTGTTCACCTGAGATTTCAATTCTCATTCTCTGTTGTTTCTAGGTTTATGCTTCAATGAGACTTAAAAAGGCAATGCTGGTGGTAAACTCACTCTGACCAAACCAGAGTGTCCAAAGTGCATTATCTTGGGACACCAGCTACATGGCAATGATGGAGTGTGCCAGGGTCAGCTATTCTACAAACACTTTAAGTCAGCATTGCTCTTGAGAAAGGTAAACCTCCTTCACCTGAGCTGCTCCAAGCACCTGGGAACAGGGCAGGGGCCTCGATGGGACTTGTCTGGTGTTCTGCATGGCATGGAGGAGTCCAGATCTGCTGCTTACTGGAGCAGTGTTGGCTTACAGCAGCTGAGGTCTCCAAGACTGAAGTCTGGCAGTGCTTAGCCCACCCTGTGTGCTGAGGGCCGTCCTCCTATTGTTTAAACTCCCAGAGACTGCCTGCTCTGTTATCCAATACACACAAGGTACATTTAGATACCTGGGAAAAACCATACTGTAGGTGTGAAGTAACGTGTAACCTCTAATACATGCTGCCACCTTTAAGAACAGAGCAGCTACAACATCTCAGAGGGAAGAAGTGGCCACTGTGCGCCCAAGCCCAGGAGCTGTGCTCAGCCCTACAGGGAATGCCACACAGCTGCTCCCAAATCATTGCTGAAAAGTAACTCAGCGTACCTGCCAAGCCTGGCCTCTCTGCACAGGTCATCACTGCCATGATGGGGTTGCAATGTTTCCAGTGCCAGAGCTAGAGGGTCTCTATCAGCTTCTTTGTCTGCACCCCACGCACAACACAGCATTGAGAAGCCCGAGAAAAAGGAAGCCAAAAGAGCCAGAGATGCACAAGGGAGAGACATGGGACTTTTCCAAATTATCAGTAAGAAATATCTTATACAACCACACTGACAATGTGGCAATGCCTGGAATAAGCCAGAACTTTCCAAGAAGATAGACACAAGAAAAAATTTCAAAGAGAAACAACTCCAGCTGCTAACACAGACAAATTTCCCATCATTTTGATGATGAGCAATTCATCAATTTACCCCTTCAGCATGTGATTAGAGGAAGGAGCACAAAGCACCAGACACACTTGAGGCTCAGGCTTTTTGTTGCTGACATAAGTGTCTAGTAAACACTTGTGAATTAAACCTGACAGTGAGTGTTTTGCTTCACCAAGATTTTTGTTTGTTTTCCATCAAGTTGTTGCTAGTCTTGCTAGGGAATTAAAGAACCTTTTAAAGAGCAAATACTTATCAGAAAACAGAGATCCAGAAAAGTTCAGGAGATGAATTTAACATAGAACTTCTTTGGTATTCAAAAGTTCATCTTCTTGCAGGGTGACCCACTCAACAACCATTTCAAGCAGCCCACAGCATCACAGTTATTTAGTACTGCTCCAAACAGATCTCACATCTTCCCTCATCAGTCTCTACGACAGGGCAAAATAATACCAGAAAAAAGGCAAGGAGGCAAACAAGCAAGGAGACAAAGTCTATTTTTCCCACCTCTGCTTCTAGGAGACACAGATGCTCACTGCACTGCCACCACAGCATACCAGATAAATGAACACATTGCAATTGACCCAGCTACAGAGGGATGCTCACGCAAAACTGAGGGTTGCTGACACAAGGCTTCCTTACTTTAAACTCGACTGGTTCAACAAACTAGGACTAGTGTTCAACAAACCCTTCCCTGGCACAAAACACAATTCTTAGCTGGCATAAAGAGATGGTTTTCCTAAGCCAATAACTACTATAGGAGCTATTACCTTTCCGGAGAACATTTGTTTGATCAGAATATTCCACAAGGGTTGGGATCTGCTCAACAATGTACAGTGCACCATCATCAAGGCTCCTCTGCAGCTTGACCTTCTTCAGGTCCAGAACCATGTACTGATTGTTGTAGGTTCCTGGGTATGAGAGCAGAGAGAGTTACATGTCCTGCCAAGGGAAGGAAACGAGTACAAGAGGTAGAGGGAACACATCTTTTTTCCTAACATGCATATGAAGGTGTACTTACCAGAGTTGCACTTTGAGAAGGTCTCTGCCCAAGTTTTGCCATCATTTGCCATCATGTTGGCAATGCGGACCCTCTGCCAAGCTAACAAGGATTCAGGCACCACTTGCTTAATGAGGGTTTGGTTGAAAACACTGTTGGTAGTCTGCAGCATTACCAAGCCGCTGCCTAGTATGTAAAAGTCATCCAGGGACACCAAAAAGCCTTAAACAGCAATAAAACAAAACTTGTTATATTTATGAAGCTTTGATATACTCATAGAACAAAACAGAGAGACAAGCCATGAGGATATGGATGACTCAATGCACGTGTGTGTGAAATCAAACCGTACAAAGATTAAAGATGAGGTGGTAACTTCCGCAAGGGCTTTAGGCCCACCTGTCAACACAGTCTGAAATGAGAAACTGTCACACTTTCAAGACACCTAATTCTTTGTCTAAAGCATTTGCTTTGTGTTTGCATGCCAAGCTTGGAAGCTTCTCCATAAGTCAACCTATGTCTTATTCTTATGCTGAGGATAACATACACTAAATGCCTATCGAGTGTTTCTAACAAATAAATGAACTAAAAAACCATAAAAATTCAACAATGAAAACCAAAGCAAAGTACAAACTCCACAAAGACATTTTCATCAACCAGATTGTTTCAGATTTTTACTCTGTAAAGACAACAGAAATTAATTCAATTAATTTGAATTAATCCCCTTAATTAACCCCTTCTGTATTAAACCAAGCAGAAAAATCTTTCTTCTAGTTTAATCTTTTCCCATCTAAGTATTCTTAAAAGCATCTCCAAGAAATGGGCATCTCCTAAATCCTAAACCACATCCTTTATATGACGAGAAGCTCTACCTACTCCTCTTTCTGACACATTGTCACTGGGTTTTTTTATGCCTGCCAGCTCTGCAAAGTCAATACAGTGATGGATCTGTGGGCAGGATTCCCTTCCAGGTTACATGCCAACAGAAGTACTAAGTCCAGTTGCAAATCCTTCGCCAGGAGGTGGCATACAGAGCTGCAAAGGTCAGCTATGCCTTGGATAGCGTGGGGACTACTTGTACAGCAGAAATAACTTGGCTTTTAGATTACTCAGCAGATATGTGGCTGCCAGGTTGGGGAAGAAAAGTTGTTAACAGAGCTCCTGATTGGGAAGTCATACAGAACCTAAACTCTTGTTAAGAAGTTTTTAATAGTATCAGTCTTCAAAGAGTACAAAATGCTAAAATGCTGTGCAACACCATAATAGCTGAGTTCCTCTATGAAATCTTCCAGAGCAAGCTTTATTAACACAATCTGCAAACAAAGGTCACCAACCTATGACAGCAAGAAAGACAACCCAGCTCTGCCTCCTATTCCTGGGCTTTTATCAAAAGGCAGACCACCTTCAAGCAAGAGTAATGTTTAAGGACTCTATTTCAGCAAAATTTCTTTAAAGTAGCAAGTTCTCAAATTAGAACAGATCCAAGGAAATACATTGTGTGGTCACCTGTTCTCTAAAAAAATATCAGTATAGAATAGACTGAGCACCCTGGCAACTGGTATTTTACTCATTGAGAGAGAGTCAACACATTATGTACACTATCAGCAGAGATCTCTCTCAAATAAGCAAGGAGAAGAGAAACATCCTAAACTTGGCTCTGCCAGTCTATTTTATACAAAGACATGGGATACTCTAGCAATAATCTGCTGCATCACAAGTCAAGTGGTGCTTGCCCAAACAGAGACAACAATTGAAATTGTTAAAATAATTGTGATATAAATTGAGCATCAATTCCTGTGGTGACAATGCCAAGTGTCCCACTTCAAAACAAACCAAGCAGTTTCTTTCTTCGATTTCAATCAATAGCTGAGATAAAACAGAAGAACTTGACTCAAAGCAGGTGCTAACACAAGGAATGATGCTGAATTAACTGAAGGTTGAACTCTGTAATTCAAATAAACTGCAAAACTCAGCTAAGCTGAAAAGAAGGGGATTTCCTTCTGGGCCTTAGTATTTACCAAGTTTTATCCTGCAATGTTTTATAACACAACGTGCCCTCCATGATACACCATTACTAGCCCAATTATTCCAAGATGGCATTTACTGTTTTGATTTAAGGCATAGGCAACTCTGAAACAAAGGGAAGCTAAAACACAAGCAACAGGTTACCCACAGTAAAAAGACATCCACAAAAATAAAACCTGCGTAGAGAAGTCTAGAGATATCAGCAGATCTTTGATGTTGTCTTTTCCCATTCTTCTAAGTGTGTACGAGAACCTGTTGTAATTGAAGGTGTTATCTCACTGTACGCTCACTTCTGGTTTTTTTCCTGTAAAACCATCTCTGTAAACCCAACCCCCGTTCTCGTCAGGAACACACAGTCAAAATTTTTAAAAAATTTTTTTAACCCCTCCCTCCAATGAACCTGACAACTCCTACATACAAACAAACAAAAGTACTTCTGATTGCATCTTCTGGATCTGAGCCATTTAGATTCAGTTTCCAAATGCAGAAGTTTCCAGAGTCTGGAGTTTCACTCATCATGACATTAATCAGCCAAGCAAAGCAAAGCAAAGCAAAGCATTTTTTGCAATCTGAGCCACAGTGTTCTCCAGAAAGTCAGCACATCAAAGAGCATGTGGGTGGCAGCACGTTCCCTGCTGCTATTGATCCAAAAGAGATAGACTGCTGCTTTCTGAACCAGACGGCATCAGCTTTTTTAGTGTTTTAAAAGGTCACTGTGCTCATTCAAGTGCAGAAAGGGTCAGCTTTACAGGCCGGAAGTCAAAGCTACGAGGTCTAGCCCACCTCTCAGGGATGGGAGTAGCTCCTGGCTGAGATGCCCAATGCTCTGGTGTATAAACACACTTGAATATGGGAAAGTAGAGGTATTCTCTGGATTAGCAGAGAGTCAGCAGCTGCTTCTCATGTCAAGACTGAACACCCATCAGCTGCCTTCCTTCCACTTGCACATCTCTCCTAGGCACTAAGAAATAGCACATCCCACACTATAGCTCTGATCTCATCTCCAAAGTTCACCAGACACTTTCCTTTGCTTCCCT